>JASDQU010218430.1:2499-15010 GCA_032191745.1 Picea mariana | reverse complement strand
TCATTATTATTTAGAGAAATCTATACAACTTGAAATCATCATCAAGACTTGAAATGTGCAAATGTGGATTAAGTAGTCATTCTGATTTAAGGAAAACTACACTACTTGAAATGATTCTTTTGTGCAAAATTTTACTCTCACTAAATAGCCCTAGCTCTTGGGCCATAATTGCATTTAAAGAAAATGAACTCTTAGTCGATAAAAAGTAATTTTAAATCTTACTTACATTTAAAAAAGATGAACTCTTAGCCACTGAAAAACAACTTTATGATCTTACTCCAAAATTAAAAAACTTTTCAATCCAGATAATATTTACAATAAAACAAATTTTCCTTAAACTTACCTCCAAATAATGAACTGATTATAATTTAATTTAATACTCATGAAAATTTTATATCCCAATTTTATTTAAATTTTCTATAATATTTTATAATTTTAATAAAAAAATAAATTATATTTATTTCTATTTGGATTGGATCTTGTTTTCTCATCTTCTTATTAGTCCTTGCCAAAGACGTAGATGAACTATAGCAATCAATAATTTGCTGACTTCATATTAATATGTCAATTGACTATAAATTTTCGCATCACTTGTATTGTTCGAACTATAGAAGTAAAAACATTATTTTTTATATAATAAAAAAAACCTTATATGTCATCATCTCATTGGAGAATATATTGGAGGTCTTATTGCCAACTTCATTGTTCTCAATGTTGTAAATGTTTAGATATCCAATTTTTTTAGCCTAGACACTCTTTTTTAATTTTTATTACATTTTTACTGAAATGTTTACATACCCAAAGTTCTGAGCATTGACGTTGTTTTTTAATGTTTTTATTATTTCTATTTGTATTGAAATGTTTACATACCAAAGGTTTAGAGAATTGACACTTTTTTTGAGGTGCTTGAATAGGCCTGATAGCTTAAATGTTTACATAGCACGAGGTCCTTAAACAAACCTGACAGTTTAAATGTTTGCATACCGCGAGGCCCTTAAACAACCTGACAGCCTTAAATGTTTATCTAATTAGGCTTCTCACAGTACATTTTTCCTCGAATTTTTCCATACAATGTTGCAATGAATTTGGCCAATATTGTTGTCCACCGCCAGTTGCATAGACATTGTATGTTTCATACTTCTTCTATGCTTGGAATGCAATTTGGTCATTGTTGAAGATACATACATTGTTTACTGGTTTGGTGGGTGCTTCTCGTTCACTAGTTCGTCGGTTGTTGCTTGTTGTTGTTTGGTTCAAATTTGCAAGGTTGAGGACCTGCACCTGTGGTTGGACCTGTTGGTGCTTGTTGCTTGCTTTTGTTTACTTCAACTTTGCAGGATTGGGGTCATGCATCCGCAGTTGGAGTTGTTTTTATGACTTTGCGGGGTCCAAGTCCTGCACCCACAATTTGACCTGCGCCTCTGTCATTTATCGTTGCAGAGTAAGTTTTGATGCCATAATTTCATTTCTATTCGTTCTTTGTTGTTTGTTGTTTGTAGTTTGCAAGTAATAATGTTTGATTATTTCTACTTGCTTGCTCGTCATATGTTTCGTGTTCCTTCTGTTCTTGGGATCCAATTTGGTAATCATTGGAGATGCATATGTTGCTTATTGGTTCAGTGGTTGTTGCTTGTTTGCTGGTTTGTCGGTTGCTACTTGTTGTTGTTTGGTTCAAGTTTGCGAGTTTGAGGTCCCGAGGCTACAGTTGGGCATGTTCGTGCTTCCTCACTGGTTTATTGCTTGCTGTTTTCTTTTGTTTGCTTCGACTTTGCAAGGTTGAGGTCCTGCGCCGACAGTTGGAGCTATTTTTTTTTCACTTTCCGATGTTCAGGTCCTGCACCTGCAAGTGGACCTGCGGTTATGTTGTTTGCCGTGTTTGGCGAAGTCGAGATCTGACACTTGTCCCGTGCCTGCCTATCCTTCTCTTAACTTTTGCTCCAATTTTTTTCCCTATCTTTGAACCATACCTACTTGCCTTTGCAAAATGTTCTTATAAAATAAAAGGATACTAAGATGGTGCTAGAAAGAGTGGTGTTCCATGGATTGCAAATTGCAATATTCAGTTTCTATGTTGCTTGGCGTGCAACATTGCTAGCATAATGAATTTGTTCTCAAATGCATCACACTATTTACATTTGGATGAAACCATTATCATTCTAGGATACTTCAGTGTTGACATGATACAAAATAGTGGAATAACAAATAATTGGACAACTACATGTGCAATTACAATGTCCATTGTCTTTTTGTTAAGATAAAACATGTGCAAAACACACTTATTAACCATATATGGTGAAATGTTCCCATATCACAATACAACCTCTTTATCCTGTACACAGATTGGTTTGACCACGATACAACTTGTCTTGTACTTGAAATATGAGATGTACATCAAAGATAGTGAAAAATTATATTTCCATGTCTCAAATCATATCTGGATACTTTGTTGCACAAAACCAAAATCATTCAGCTATGGCCATGGAATTTCTTAATATTTTTTGGCTTGTAATATATTTTGGGCAGGAAAAACTCTATATAATTACAACCATGGATCAAGAAAAGAAAAGGTTCATGTTTCTAACTATCTTTTATTCTATTCCTTGATTCTCATTTACTGTATGTACATATTACTTGTTCTCCCCTACATACCAGCTTCCATTCATGTTCATTGTATTTTGTGCATTCCCACATTGAAACAAACATAATAACTGGAGAAGACGAAGGAGTCTTTACTGCAAATGTAGAAGAGGAGATACAAAGGTGCATGCTTTTACTGTTATTTCATATTCCATTGTTTTGTATTTCATTTATCGTCTGTATATGTGTTCACCTAATTTATTGTATGTAGATATTGTGTATCTTCCTACATAATAACTTATATTCATGTCCTTTGTATTCTTTGTGCCACTACATTGAAATAAACCAAACTTTGTTTTTTTTTTACATGCTTTCCTGCATACCAACTTACCTTCATGTCCATTGTATTTTTCTGCATTGCTACATTTAAACAAACAAAATAGCTGGAGAAGACGATGGACTCTTTGCCACAAATGTAGAAGAGGAGATACAAAGGTGCATGCTTCAAATCTTATTTCATATTCCAATGTTTAGTATTTCATTTATTGTCTATATATTTTTTCTACTTGTTCTACTACTTTGCACCAAATTTACTGTATGTAGATACTACATATCTTTCTACATAATAACTTATCCTCATGTGAATTGTATTCTCTTTGCTGCTACGTTGAAATAAATAGAGCTGTATTTCTTTTTTTTACATGTCTTTCTGCATACTAACTTAACTTCATGTCCACTGTATGTTTGGTGTTGCTACATTGAAAGAAACATATTAGTTGGACAGGAAGATGAATTCTTATATGCCACAATAGAGGGGGTTGAAGTACAATCTTAAAAAATGTATACCAACTATGCTAGTAAATCAAACACACAAAACGGGTGGGTGCATATAATATTGGACTAGAAAACGATGATTTGAAAACAATGGGCCTTTGTTGATACTTCCCACTTCCAAACATTTCTCTCCCCATTTATAATTTTCCCACTTTCTATTATCCCTTTTTTTCTCCTCTTCTATAATTAACCAAATTCCCCTTCGTTTTTCTCCTCTACTTTCTCTTTCTGGTTGATTTGTTTAGTCATCTTTTCAAAAATGTCTAGGTGCGCGGGTTGGCAGACTCACGGGTTCACATTTATAGTCATTCTTCTATATCACGAATCTGACTGACGGTTTCCTTATTCCATACTTAGCCAATTTTTCGATCGTAGGTTCCCGGGCTGGTGGGTTCAAGATTGTTCCTCTAGCTTCTGAGGTTCCACGATATACAGATTTTTCGTTGTACCCCCCCATCATGCCCTATTCCATGTTACACATTTTTGTAATAAAAAAATCCGAGGCATAAAATTTGACCGTCAGGTCCTCATGTTTCCTAAGTATCCCTTGACACCCTATTTTGTATTCCATCTCCTTCAACCCTGTATGTGACATTTTGAACAATTACAGACAATATACAATGCATATGATTATTTAGTCCTTCTGATGTTCATCTACGCATACTTTCATCAGAAAAATTTAGACTAGTGACATGACCATGAGCAGTCAATCATCGCAAACATCAGCAGACCGACAAGGCCAAAGGTAAAGATTCATACACTGTGTTCCNTTCATGTATGCCATGATAAATATGTTGATGTCATCTGCAACACATACTTTGCAGTTCACAAGAAGTATCAATGAGCACAAGTGAGACGCCGAACATAGCGCAAGTTCCGCAGACTAAGAGGTCTGGTTGCAAAACTATGGCTCCATGCTTCATCCAAGTTGTGCGTCTACTTGTACATTTATGCCAAGAAAAAAGAAAACAAAAAAATAATGCAGACTACCATTCACATTAATTTTCTTGTTCAAAAAATGTCACCAGGTCTAAAATTATAACATCCAAAATACTATCAATAGAGGGCTTGAACAGCTGCCGAACTAGACAAGTGTTCGTCGGGGACATAATGGTCATCTATAACACCTACTTGGACAAGGAAAACAAAACTAGATCCATTATGCGTGCTGACATGACAAACAACGAAGCCCTGATGACAGTCGCATTGACTATTTCCACACAACTTGTCCATAAACATGCATAAAATATATTTCCAGGTAATGGGATATCCATTACAAATTTTAATATATTGCCCAAAACAATATATGACCGTGGTGATTGTGATCGGATTATATTTCTCAACGAAACAGGTATTGTGGAAAAAATTCCCGCGATTTGTTCAAAATATTGTTTCGTTCTGGACACAACAATCAACCAAATTGCATAGAGCAACAACACTTACCCAATCATAACCATTGGTGCAGCTGTCATACTCACGAGAAAACTTGGCTCGCAACACATTTTCCATATAAAAGATGGAGAGTTAGACAACGACAAGGCAATGGTACCATTCTCCATATCCAATTTTGTCCTTCACTTTCACATGTCCATGTATCTCAGTTATGTTACACAACTATTGCATTGTTCCATGTTGCAACCGCAATTGTTCGACACCTATTCAAATTTGTTTTCCTCAATGGAACAACAATTGCATGAAAACAATTGCATAAAGGGAAATTTCCACTTATGCTCTTCAAAAATATAACAAAGAAAAAACATGTTAAAGAAAGGATCTTTCGCACAACCCAAGAAACATTTTTAACATAATTGCGAACATACATAGTACAGGATCTCAAGAAACTAACTAGCTCTACAATTGTTGTGCATATACATCTACAATTTCATCCTCACTTTTCTCATACAAATTGCCTTCACCAATTTTTTGCAGTTTTTCTTTTTTGGTTGTGCAGTTGTATATTATATTGTTCAATATATTATCTGCTATGCTCATGTGCCTAGGTTGAGGGTGTTTTGGTTGCAGCGAATGCGTACTCAACCCCCTTCGAGCCTGTATGTTCCAAATGTAACTCTCCTGCTTTTGCCTCTGCTTTCATAAATGATGGTACAATTGATTGTCTACGATGCAGTACAATATTCCCTTACATATATAGACATTGCCTCAATGCTGCCATCCGAACCATGGGCAACAAAATCGTACATTGTACAATTAGACAACCTCTGTTACAAGATGTGCTTCCTGGGTTAGCATAATTTCCATATGAAGTATACCTACATAAAAAGACAAACAATGTCTACATGTAGCGTGACTTTCGGGTCCATAACAAATTTACCTTAAATGAGGACAATGCAATACTGCACATCGGTTGAAAAAAAATAAAATAATTCATATCAAGCTTTGGCAGGAAATGAAAAAATCTCATGTATATTTGTAATTTTTCTTCAATACCCAAATGAATGTTCGTGGGAATCGAGTTCTTCGGAGTTTACATGTATGGCTGTAAAATTTTCTTTCCAAATATTTTGTCTCTTTTGCGCACTTGAAAAAACAAGGAGAAACTAACTACAAATCAAATCGTTGTTGTTGTTATTTTGATGTTTTTTTGCATCTCCCAGTAAGAATTTTTCATATTTGTTGGGGTGTCCAAATAAAAAAAAAATGGTGGCTAGCTGTAGATTTGTTGGAGGAGTCTTCACTTTTTTGGGTGCCCAAATTGGAAAAATGTTTTCCAACTATATAGCCATGGCAAGATTTCTACATTTTTTGGGTACCCAAATAAAAAAAAGATGATCTCCAACTATACTTTTATGGTAGGATATTTGCATTTTCTCAGTGCTCTAATTGAAAAAAACAAGGGACAACATGGGTTGAAGCATGAACTTGATATCTTCAGAACTCCCTATAGAGATTGGGGAGTTCAGGCATTGGAATTCATACATGAAGGTGCATTTATTGCTGATGTACAAGCGCATAAGATTGTTCAGTCCAGAAATGGGAAGCATGAGGACAAACCCCATACAAAGTATCCAACTGTGAATAACTCAGGCCCATCCTTTGAACCGTCGAAATGGCTTTCTCCTCTGGGCGGAACCATTAGACATTTCCAATAATATTGGAAATTTGACATTGTTAAAACTGGCAGTGGTAGAACATGGCACTATCATAAGAAAATGTCCATAGTGATATTGCTTCATGGTAAAATAATAATCGACAAGTTTCTTGTTCCCCATTTTGGGGTTTGGTTGTAGTTGGGATACAATGCCGAAGCTTCGTTGGTTTTGTGTTGTCTTATGTTTGGTAGACTTTTGTTCATATCTCATGGCCCCGATTATTTTCTCATGGAAACATATACCAGATGTAAGAGAAAACCAATTCCACATGTGTTTTTTTTATATTTCAAATTGTTTGATGCATAGGTCGATGCGTACTGCTCTATGGACCCTTTTCGGATCTCACTTGACGCCTTTTGCGTTCATGCGTTTCCTTGTGCCTTGAATTTCAATACATTTGGTGTTTACTTGGCTCTTGGTTGTATGCTTCGTTCTAGAAAATTAATGATACATTTAGGATCTTGGCAGTTTTTCCATGATCTTTAAGAATATACAGGACCTACTTTTCCTTTTAATATAAGCTCTCTGATGCAAATGTAGTATGTGTCTCATTTTAGAACTTTTCCTTGATCGATGAACTTAGAAAAATTCATCTCTGGGAATATTTTGAAATAAAAGGATATATACTATGTGAAGTCCAATGGAACTATCATATCAACAATAGAAAATTAAAATTAAAATCCATCTTAAAATTCAAATTCGTCGTTGTTATACTTACAGTGAAGTTGATTGTACAATAATTTTACTTAAACATCCAAAAATTGATTTTCTTGTGGCTTTTCGATGCTTCTCTTATGAAAACACATCTTAGAAACTATAATCATGGTTCGCTTTATCTATTCCTTGATTGAAGAGCCCGTTCACCTGTTTAATGCACTTCATAGTTACTGTTAAGACCATCAATGGGGCTTTCTTACACCAATTCCCGCTTCCGAAAATGGCCATCCCCTTTCTTTTTTCCCTCTGCTTTCCCTTTCTGGTTACTTAGTCGTTTTTCAGAAAATGTCTAGGTGCACAGGTTGGCAAATTCACATCTTCAAATTTCCACTGATACTTTTATATCACGAGTCCGACCGACCGCTTCCCTGTTTCATATTCAACAAAATTTTTGGATCGCGGGTTCCTGGGTAGGCGGGCTCAACATTGCGTTTCCATTGTTCCACCACCTGCAAACAACACCTGGACTTCCCCGATCTACAAATTGACAACCAAATTCCCCTTTCTTTTTCTCATTTACTTTCCCTTTCTAGTTACTTGGTCGTTATTCTGAATGTGTCATTTTTCTGAATGTCTCATGCTTTTATATACAACACCCAAAGTTCTGCAATATTCAAATTGACCGTCAAAGTCCGTCATTGTCCCCTATTCCATGTTACACATTTTGCAATCAAAAGTTGGGATACATACAATTTGAACATCGGGTCCTCACGTCTTGTGACTAGAAATTGTGACCTTGTTTTCAAGCCCGTCAATATGCCCTGTTCCGAGTATGTCTCATGCTTTTATATCATGAGTCCGACCAACCGCTTACCCATTGCATACTTGGCCACTATTTCCATCGTCAGTTCCTGGACATGATTGCTCAACATTGCGCTTCAATTGTTCCACGACCTACAAACATCACCTGAAATTCCGCGATATACAAATTGACTGCCGAAATACGTCATTGTGCCATGTTCTGTGCTACACATTTTGCAGTCAAAAGTTCAAAGACATACAATTTGACCATCGACCCCTCACGTCTCTTGAGTATAACTTGTGACCCTATTTTGAAGCTCGACCGACCGCTTTCCATACTTGGCCATTTCTTGGAATCTCTTTCGCGGGTCGGTCGGTCGATGAAATGTGCAATGCTTAATCGCTCTTTGCCATCCCTGCCACCTTCACACTTCTTTCTAGATATGCAATTATTAAGCTTTAATGCTAATATCTCATCATGTAGGAACCGTTAAGAGCTCGACCGACCGCTTTCCATACTTGGCCATTTCTTGGAATCTCTTTCGCGGGTCGGTCGGTCGATGAAATGTGCAATGCTTAATCGCTCTTTGCCATCCCTGCCACCTTCACACTTCTTTCTAGATATGCAATTATTAAGCTTTAATGCTAATATCTCATCATGTAGGAACCGTTAAGATTGTAATTAATGTCTGAAAGGCTGGAGTGGATTTGTCATTAATACGAATTAAACCAATATTTGCGGAGGGTTGTGTTATCCTTTCCAAGTGTTCATTTCAAGCATCATGCAATCTCTTTTGCACGTCGTCCAGTTGGCGCCTTCATGAAATCTCTAATCCTTAATCGCTCTTCATCGTCACTGCCACCTTCGCACTTTTTTTCTAAATATGCAATTAGTAAGCTTTAATGGTAACAACTCATTACACACGAACCATGGAGATTGTCATTGATCAGTGAAAGGCTCGAGGAGATATCCCATTGATACACATTAAACCAATATTTGCAGAGGTTTATATTATCCCTTCTGAATGTTCATTTCAAACATCATCTGGAGAAAACAAACATTCTCGTTAACTTATGGTAGTAGTTCGACAACATTTATGTTCAGATACAGTAAACACCTTCGGGCATGATGACTAGAAGTTCCAGTGCTCCAGGGCATATTCTTACTACTCATCTCCCTCTTCCCAGGAGAAAAAAAGGAGATGGTCCCTTGGTGCACTGAGAGATATATTTCAAGCCAAAGAATTCCAAGGCAACCTCGCCTACTCAGACAACCCACCCACCTACGTTGATGGCTGGCGCAGAGGTTGATGCC
Source organism: Picea mariana (assembly GCA_032191745.1). Taxonomy (NCBI): domain Eukaryota; kingdom Viridiplantae; phylum Streptophyta; class Pinopsida; order Pinales; family Pinaceae; genus Picea; species Picea mariana. Next base: position 5,716 of record JASDQU010218430.1, on the reverse strand, counting down.
ATCGATTTCGAGCCAGAAGAAGATGATATGATGGACGATGATACGCCAATGGATGATGGAAATGCATACATTGTTCCCACTCCTAAGCCCAAATTGAAATCAACCATAACAAGGAGTACTTCCTGGCTCGACGATGGCAGCCCTAATAAGACCAGAGGAAGGGGTTTCAGAAAATAAACCGACGCTGAATGCAATAGCTGCTTTGCAGCTTGAGAGTAGGAATTCCAGAGGTCCAAATTATTTCATTCTAGGCGTAAGTCTTTCACTGTAAGGAAATGGTATCTTGATGCTCCCAGAGATATATTTCAAGCCAAATAATTATTCAATTGCGAGACCACTCTCATGTTCTATGGATATACAATTAACATCTTAGGGGATGAGGACCAGAACTCCCACTGGTGCAAGGAATATTCCTACTAATCATCTCCTTCTTCCCAGAATGGACTAATTTGGGCCTCTAGAATTTCTCATACAGCTTGTGTCCCTAAAGTCTTTGCCTGTAAGGAGGGGGTCTCTTGGTCCCCTCCCGCCCAGAATGAATTAATTTGACCTCTCGAATTACTTGTGCAAGGTGTGTCCTTGAAGTCTTCGAATGTGAGGAGGTGGTCTCTTGGTGTTTCCTAACTTTCAGTTTCGGGCTCTTCCACTTTCCCTACAATATTTTTCATCTTCTTCCTCACGGGAAGCTCGTGAGAACTATCAATTTTACTGCGAGCATGGGTTCTTATGTCCTCCTACGTTTGAAAAATTTTGGGTTGCTTTCTTGTTAGGGTGGGCTATTGGAGCAATGCTGCGGGATGTCGTGCTCTTCACAGTGGCGGCCACAGATTGGGAATTCTTCTCGTCGGGTCCTTTTCCAAGTTATTTGTACAATTCAATGGTGCCTTGTAATGTCTCCAGGTCACCAGCGTCAGGAGCAGGAGTGTTGTTCACCTGCTTCAAGCCAAGGAATTATTTCACTGCGGAACCACTCTCCTGTTTCTTTGTTTCCTTAGGTATTCCACAAGATATTGAGATTGCAACAACGAACATTGACCTTCCAAGGAGAAGACTGCAAGGAATTTGTAAAAAAAAGCATGGTAATGAGTTTTGTATGCATGTTGAAGAGAATCTCGATGTCTCCTGCATGTTGTCCCACTAGAGAAACAACACATAATTGTATGCATGTTTTTTTTTTTTTGGTAGATCCTGTACCTGTATTTATGACAAATATGTTCAATGTTTCGGTGCAAAGAACTCAGTCTAATTTCTATGGATAGATATACATGGCCCAATATTTTTTTTTTATGGATTTACTATTAAAAAATTTGCCTTCGAATCTTGGTTGTTGCTTCTTTGCTATATTTAACACCTCTTCTCATTAGCATTGTTCAATAGTCTTGTAGTTCTTGAATATTGTATTGGCTCAAGTAATTTGATCTAATATGGAGCATTTAACAATTATATGACGACTCTTATTCAATGTATTAGAAATCTGATTTGCATGAGAAGACAAATCTGGAGATATTCTGATGCTTATTTGTTAGAAAAATGTTTGGGTTGAATAATTTTCAATGTTTAAACATGGATGAGAAAGACATAACATTTTTAGGAAAACATGTTCGTAAAATTAAAAAAGAAATCACTAATAATAGAGAAGTAGTTAGTTTATATGTTTCATAGAATAATTACATGTAGCAGTTTGTATTTCTCTTGAATTCTTTAGGCATTAAAAAAAAAAATTAAAAAGAAATAACAAAGATATTTGCTTTTAAACATAGAAAGACAAGAAATGAAAATGCATTGCATTTTTCATTTAATTGTAATGCCCAACAAGAGCCAAGGCTAAAATCTTGTTATTAGAAAAAAAGGCATGCAAAAATTATATGGCATTGGATATAATATAACTAAGGGATTTTTTGCAATCAAATGAGCTATTTGACATAGAATGAATGAATAGATTTCATCCGTCTAAGTTGCAGTTACAGGAAATTCCCCAAAACAGAGAGATTCATTACTTTTGCATCATCTATAAAGGGAAAAATATTACCTTATAGTTTAGTTCTCCTGTCATATAGAGCCCCAAAGGTTGCATATGAAGAACAAATCTTAGCCATGGAGAGTCCCATGAGAAGAGAGAAAAAACCAACAATCAACCATCCATACGCCATAGTCCTGGAACTTCGAAGGTGAGCCCCCATAGTATAAAGTTACACCAGTGAAAATAGATATAATGGAAAATAGAAACTCAAATTTTCATAGTACTATGTACACAACAATCCATGAAAAAAGACAAAGTGGTACATCTATGTCTACAACTTGGCTCTTGGAACCCTGCCAGTCTAAGGTGGTGAAGGAGAATGCGGTGCAACATTGACAATCTATGCAAGCTTGCACTTCCCGAAAAATGCACTTCCCAAAAATTCCTAGGTGGAGTTATGTGGCCCTTTATAAAAATTTTCAAATTATTATTTTTTAAATCAATATTCAAATCTGACACATGCTTAAATAAAACTCACATACACTAGGGACAATTAAGTCCCATCAACATTGCTGGACCAATGGATAATTCAATTTATGAATTTAAAATATTTTTAATTCTCATAAAAAATGAATTTAGTAAAATTATTTACAAAAGACTCCCCAATTAATCTAAAACACCGCAAAATGCACCACTTAATGTAACAAAACTCACCTATTAATACACAATAAAAGGAGGATTTTTTTGGGAGGTTTTGAGCACGACTCTGGAGAAAAATTCAAGCTAGGGTTTAACAGTCGCGGTCTCAACGGTGACCAACATGGTTACCAAAGGGGGATGGAATGGAACCCCCTCCTACAAGCATGTAGTGGTGGACAGAGGGAAAGGCCCACAAGGAAACGGTTTTAAAGAACCTCTGACAGGCACCTCAGGATCATGATCAGAAAAGAATCAAGAGGGCAACCAAGAAAAAAATGATCGCGTGGGGGAAGAAACCAGAGAAGCCCATAATGATGTGCAAACAACATCAAACCCCAGTGGGGTAGATGGGCACAACTGTAACATACCCACTTCTTGATTTCAGATTTTTTTTGACCTTTCTCTTCTTTTCTCCGGGGAACGGAATTCCCCGAATCCCTACGGGGCCTGATACAAACCCTACCATCCCTTATCCGTACTCATATGATCGGCGGCTAGGACCACAGGCCTTATCGGAAAGGTGCTCGTCAGCTTTCGCGATTCAGGAAATCGCGATTC
>JASDQU010218428.1:2676-18053 GCA_032191745.1 Picea mariana | reverse complement strand
TTTTCCTTTAATGTGTTTGATTTTGAAATCAAACTTGCTGAGGAGGGCCATCCACCTAGCTTGTCTGGCATTGAGATTTGGTTGGTCAAACAGATATCGCAATCCATAGTGGTCTGTCATAAGTACAAATTTTCTTCCCAGGAGGTAAGGCATCCACATTTTCAAGGCATGCACTATGGCAGCCAACTCTAGATCATGGGTCACATAGTTGACTTCGTGCTCATTCAATTTTTGGGATTCATAGTAGACCACACTTCCTCCTTGCATAAGGACTCCTCCGAGCCCTTCCTTACAGGCATCTGTGCACATGAGGAAGTTAGTTTCAGGATCGAAGATCTTTGTCCCCTTCTTCTGGAGGGCAGTGATTGGACAACCAATCTTGGAGAATCCTTCTATAATATTCTATAGTATCCTGCTAATCCCATAAAGGATCTGATATCTAAAACATCCTTTGGGGTAGGCCATTCCATGATAGACCTGATTTTGTCAGGGTCTATTGCTACTCCTTCTTCGGATAGAACATGGCCTAAGTAATNATGATGTTCTCGTAGCACTTGTAGCACAAGCCTAATGTGCTCTTCATGCTCTTCCCTATTCTTGGAGTAAATTAATATATCATAAATAAAAACCAGCACAAATTTGTCTAGGAATTTGTTGAGTACATTGTTCATCAAGCACATGAAAGTGGCAGGGGTATTGATTAACCCAAATGGCACTACCATGAACTCATAGTGACCATAACATGTCCGGAAAGAAGTTTTATGGATTTCTTCACTCTTAATTCAGACTTGATGGTATCCCAACCTCAAGTCAATCTTTGAGAAAATAGACGCACCTCCCAATTGATCGAACAAGTCATCGATCCTGGGCAAGGAGTACGTGTTATTTATGGTTACCTTATTGAGTTGTCTATAATCTATACATAGTCTAAGGGTACCGTCCTTCTTCTTCACAAACAGGACTGGTGCTCCCCATGGAGACACGTTGGGCTGGATATAGCCCTTACCCATCATTTCTCTTAATTGTAATTTGAGTTCAACTAACTCGGGTGTGCTCATTCGGTAGGGTGTCCTAGACACTGACAATGCTCCCAATGCAAGTTCTATCAAGAAGTCTATGTCTCTTCTCGGAGGTAGACCTGGTACCTCTTCTGGAAACACATCTTTGTATTCTCTCAGGGTAGGGTGGTCTTCGAGGCTTGATTTTTCATCTTCAATAGTTTTCAACACTTGTATTGCATATAGGGGACATCCTTTTCGGCAATACTTTCTCATTTGCAGAGTTGATATTTGTCTCACCAAGACAGGTTTTTGGATCCCTTGAAGGGTTATCCTTTTCCCTTCTTTACCTACAGATTCTAAGGTTTTATGGTAACAGTCCAATCTGGCTTTATGGGCGCCTAGCAAATCCATACCAATCAACAGATCATACGATCCCAGGGGTAATATGTTAAGGGTTTCTTGGGTGGGGAATTAACCCAACATTAATTGGCAGGTTGGTATGACCTATGCTACCCTTCTTTTGGTGCCAGTGGATAACTATACCAACCATGTATTGGTATGTTTTTGTGGCTATAGTTTACACTGATCAACAGCTTTAGGGGCTATATAACTCAAATTTGAACTAGGTTCAATCAAAATAGACACTAGATGGTTGGAAATCATACCTTCTATTTCCACCACTAAAGCTTGGTGGTTAGTTTGGTTATTATCTAAGGCTTCATAAATTTGTGGCACACTCATAGCCACATCATCGACGGTGGTAGCTTCCTGGATGCTGTAAATTCTCCTACTATTCTGTTGTCGGTGTGGACAGTCTCTTAGTAGATGTTCTTCTCCGCAACCCCAACATTTCAAAGGTTCTCTCTTTGGGTTATCAGCCTTCGCTAATACAAATCTAGAAGTTTTATTTCCACTCAAGGAGGGAAAGTTCTGTTGGTGTACGCTCTGGGCTGGGAAGCTCGTCCTTGGGTTCTTCTTATAGTTCTTAAATCCTGGGGATTTAATCCCCTTCTTCTAAAATATCGAACTATTCTTCTATTTCCATCCTTCGCGAGGTTCTGTTCGATGTCCGAACTATTCATGACAATAGGATGCCTTTCGGATAGTGCCTTATAGGGTCTTTGGCTCATCAAATTCAATTTTGTTCCAATAGTCCTTAGGTAGTCCATTGATGAAGCATTGCACCTTTTCCTTTTCTGATTTTATATAAGGTACATACCTCAACAAATCGAGGAGTTTTTTGACATATTCTTCTATAGTGAGTTGCCCGAGTTTGAGTTCATAAAACTCTTTAGTCTTCTCGTCGAAATATTTTTTCGACAAATACTTCTTCCGGAAGTATATCTCAAATTGCTCCCAAGACAGGTCCTCTTCGCGAACCCCTTTCACATTCTTAAGGTCTTACCACCAAATGGAATCCTTTCCGTTCAAGTTGAAGGTGGCCACTCGGGCCTTCAAATTTTCTATGAAGTCATGGACTCTGAAATACTTCTTTAGTCCAAGCAGCTAGGCCTCTGCTTCCTCTCTATTCTTTATTTCACCGTCGAAGGAGGGTGGTTTGGCCTTCCTGAATTCTTTGAATTTATGACCCTTGGAAATCTTTCACTTCTTCTCTCTTCTTTGGGAACAAGAACTAGTTATGCTGCTAGAAGAGCCCTCTGAATTGCCAGCTTCCTTCCCAGAGGAATCGTCTGACACTTGTCCCTTACCTCTGGGATGGACCTTTTTCGAGGTGCTCCTCTCAGTATGGCCAATAATATGACCATGTATCTGTACCTCAGGTCCATGTTGCATTTGTCTTTGTAGGTCGGATAAGCTCTACAGTAAAACTATGTTAATTTCTGTTTGCTTCTCTTGTTCTTTCATCATCCTCTCATTGTCAGCCTTGCAGCTTTGTAATTCGACCATGAGGCTCCTCACAGTCTCAGCTAGATCTGGAGGGGTCCCTACCACCCTCCTTTTGTCAGACTCTTTGTCTCTATTCTGGGAGCCCTCCCCCACTTCATGGTGAGTCACCATTCTCTACGTCTGCAATTTTCCATGGTTGGTCTTCCACTTTGTGTGCAAAATAAAAATGTTGGTTGTTAGTCAATATTTATATTTATTGATAACTAGTACATAATTCATATTTCTTTCACATGCATACACACAATCGGGGTTTTCATTCTTAACTTCATCTTTTTATTAGGAAGGTTAAGATAGAGGGTTACTCCTTTTAGGAGTGTTTCAAACGGAGCTTCTGCGCAACTCGTTCATGAGCCCAAGTAGGCCAAGTGTTGTAACCATGCTCTGATACCACTTTGTAACACACCCTCTATGGAATTCGCTATTTTTCGTCCTTTTTCATCTTTTTTCCGATGAACAGAATCCCTGAATCCCTACGAGACCTTATACGGACATTGCTACCCCTTAACCGCACTCATATGATCGACGACTATGACCACAGGCCTTATCGGGGAGGTTCTCATCAGCTTTCACGATTTGGGAAATCACGGTGCATGTATTCCCCTTTCTCTCTTGTCTTTTTAAGGGCCGAAATCCGAAAAGGGATCTAACCACTTAACGCAATTAACAGTGACCCAGATTAAGTCCTGGCACTCTACCCTTCGGGATTTCGCATACCGTAATTTTGGGGGATGTGATGACAGGAGGTCTCACATCTGGGTTTCCTAGGAGCCAAAACTCTGAAAACACCAGCTCTAAACATGCTTCACTATTTTGGGGTTTCCTCCATCGGGATTTCAAGATATGTGACGACAGGAGGTATCACACCTGGTTTTCCCGAGAACCGAAACTCTGAATTCTACCTACATGTATATATATGTCGCTCAACCCATTTTGGGAATTTGCAAACTGGGTTTTCACAACTGGCGAGCACAAGAAAACTTACCGTTAAGTATCCTGGGTGCCGAAATACCGAAATATCATCTTTATGTGCACTAGGCCATCTCAGGGTTTCGCATCTAGTAGATACTCGAAACAAAATTGTCCTTTAGAGGTCTCGGGTACCAAAACGCCAAAATGTAGATCCAAGTCAGACTATTCCATATCGAGACTTTTCAAGTCGGGGTTTCGGGACTTGCGAGTACAAGGGAATACACTCTTGAGTATTCTGATTTCCGAAATGCCGAAATATTATAACATGTCTGTGTGTTGTCCTTTCAGGATTTCTAGACTTGCGAGTACCAGGGAATACGCCCTTGAGTATTTTGATTTCCGACATGCCAAAATATCGTAACCTATCTATGTATTGTCCTTTCGAGATTTCACGAGTCGTGAGGACAAGGGTTCTTACCCTCTGGTCTCTCGGGTGTCAAAATTTCGAAACGCTTACCGGTCGCCACATGTACTCTACAGCTGGACAGCCCATGCACTCCCATGGGTCTTGGGATCGACAGTCCTGATTTCTTCATTACTTGCAAAGGTTAAAAAGGGGTCGAGGCATTATCGCCTGCGTTCCTTCATTCAATTTTTATGGTCATAACAGACCTCAGATCTTCTGAAAGGATCTCGTTCGTGCATTTAGCAAGAGGGAGGGTATCCTGGGTACCGAACCATTGAAAGGTCCCAACTCATCCACACGCTGTCATTTTGGGATTTCGCAAGTCAATATTTTGGGACTTGTGAGTGCAAGGGACCTCGCCCTTAGGTTTCTCGGGTATTGAAATGCTAAAATGTTGGATTCTACAAGGACCATTCTCCCTCGTGAAAGAATTCAAAACTTAAACTATAACATCCTCCTTTGGGTCCTCAGGCAATTTACACCAGGTTTTGAAGACCAGACTAGAAGGTCTTCTAGAAGGTAAAGGAGTGGTCTCGAAAGGGTGCCTTCGTGGGGAAATATATACAAGGCATCAGGTAAGACAAATACGGGAACAAATCTCCTGAGAACAGACTTGAAATCTGTATTATTTCAATATATATATATATATATAATCCATACGCGGTCTTTCCAATAAAAGCATGTAGCCATCATTTTTTATCCAAACACCATACAGACAGTATCATACTGAAACCATTCATAATTGCACATACTATGAGCATACATGTCAGCATATAAATTTCAAGATACAAGATATAAAAACACTTATCAAAAAAACACCAGATGTGATGCAACTATTGAGAGGGGTACTCGTTTCCACCCAACCGTAGGCTCAGCGACTCCGAATGGATTTACCACTAGCCACCCCCGAGCTAGACCATAATGCTTGAGACTCTCTATCTCAATTCTTCAGTGATCGAGAATGAAGGTTACTCTCCTTCTTCTCCGCTATCGCTCACTCTGTATTTTGTTCTAGAGTTCTTCTGATCTCTTCCTCTTGTGATCTCTCCCTCGTGTCCCCCCTTCCACACCTTTTACCTGGCTTTTCTTTTCTGGTGAGGTTGCATGTGGCATGAATTTCCCAATGGTGGTCAGGTCTAAGGCCTCCACAGATGGTCAGTTCACTCCCATCCCTCATTAACTCATGAGGAGCCTCTTCACCTACCATCCTAGCGAGTAATTCATTTCAGGGCCAACGATTTGCTCTTGGTTCTCCGGGCCAGTGAAGACTAAATACGGTTTGGTTCAGTGGAAGTTAACGCCACCATTCCAGGTGCCTTCCACCACCTTTCTTCAGCCATCGTGGTCTCTTTTTCAGCACATCCTCCTCTCAGTAGTCCTGCAGTATATATATATATATATATATATATATATATTCAAAATGTTAATTTACATTCGTCGACCTTGTATACTAAGGTCCATTCAGAATCACACATTCACATCTTTGAGTTTTTCCACAGTTCTTGGCCAGCATAATTATTTTTACAGACTGGGGGAAACAGGGTATTACACACATCAAGAACAATGCACTAAGAAAATATAACATAAACATCATGAACGCAGTGCACAAAGAAAAATAACATGGGATATACGTGGTTCACCCCAGTGTGGGGATATGTCCACCAACTCTTCTTCTTCTTTATTATCCTCTTCCAATCTTCTTACATGTACCAAGACACAGATCCAACTCCGCAAACGGCAGGAGATATGTGTGCACCTTGCCAGATCCTCCCTCCCCGAGTTAGATCAAAGCACACGACCTTACACAATCTATCTGCACCAAGCACTTACAACAACACTTACACTTAGCTCTGCAAGCCTTAACTCATTTGTGCACAAAGCCAACTAGCCATGCACTAAGCCAAACAATGACTAGTAACTCACCTCTACTACTTACATCACTTAGCTACTTATTTATACATTACAAAAAGGGGCCTAAGCATGGGTAAACCCATGGTCCGACATCTCGTACCTGTTACCTAAACCCTAAAATCCCAAAAATCCCACAAAATAGGCGAGATCCCACAATCTCTGCTTCACCTGGGCGCTCCGTCTTCGACCATCTTGTCGAAGTCCCAAAAATGGTCAAACGTGACCAGCGTTTCCTTAAAACCTGTTCAAGGGCCAACAATCACCTTTCCAAGTATGTTCATTTATGTTCTCTTCAACACCCATTTACAACAGCCACAGTGGCTCAAATTTTCATGGATAAGGTCTTCAAGCTTCAAGGCATGTTGCATTCTATTGTTTCTGATCACGACCCAACTTTCACCAACAATTTTTGGAAAGAATTATTCAAGCTACAAGGCACCCAATTGCATCTTATCACAACTTATCATCCCCATACTGATGGTCAAACTGAAGTTGTCAACAAGTGTTTGGAAACATATTTGAGGTGTTTTGCATTAGAAAATAAAAATCAGTGGGCTCAATGGTTACCACTAGCTGAATGGTGGTACAACACTTCATACCATAAAGCTACCCGCATGACTCCTTTTGAAGCAATATATGGACAAAATCCACCTTCAGTTCTCTCATATTTACCAGGTGACTTGAAGGTCTAGGCGGTTGACCAAATGCTTATAGGTCGAGAGGCTATTCTCCATACCCTCAAAGAGAATTTGGTCATGGAACAGAATCGCATGAAGCAACAAGCAGATCAAGGTCACTCTGAACTTCAATTTGCAGAAGGGGATCAAGTGTTTCTTCGATTGCAACCTTACAAGCAAAATTCCCTCAAGGCTAACCATTGTCAGAAACTGGAGCCCAAATTTTATGGTCCTTCTACTGTTCTCAAGTGTGTGGGATAGATGGCCTATCAGTTATCTTTTCCCATTCATTATAAGCTACATCCTATTTTTCATGTTTCCTTCTTAAAGAAGGTGATTGGAACTAAGTTCCAAACTCAAACCAACCTTCCCAAGTTGGACGAAGAAGGCTCCATTTGGCTACAGCCAGAAGCAGTTTTAGACCAGCATGAGTGTCGACTACATCAGTGAACCATCAAGGAAGTATTAGTCTAGTGGAAAGATACAACCCTAACATATGCCACTTGGGAACAAACTACCATTCTGCAACAATTTCCACATCTCAAGCCTTGAGGACAAGGTTGTGTTTGAGGGGGAGGACATGTTAGGGACCTAAACCCTCACGTAGGTAGAATAATATATTCCGATGTAATGAATGTCAATATCAATAAGGCCTAGCAATAAGGAAGAATAATTTGAATGTAAGAATACCTAATAGAATCTTTCGCTTCTAAAGGATCTTCCTCTAGATGGTTCTTTTGATAGACATATTTAGTATAAATAGGATTTGAGGGTATGAGAACTATTGTCTTGGATATTATTGTAATAGATATTTGCTCGAATGGAGGTTTCGCCATCGAAGAGGCAAGTGAACATTGCTCTCAGTAATCGAAGTGCTCTTTTTGGTGTTATTTTGTTATCATTTCAGTATTATTGTGGTGTTTTTCTGGTTATATTGTTGTTCATCTGCCATTTCTAGCATTTATTTATGTTTTGCATACTTTTTATATCTGGAATATTACACAATTATATTATATTATATATTCAATACATTGTTTTTATCTTATATGGATTTATTATTGTATCCTATTTATTTTGGATATTAAGTTTATGAACTAGTTTCGTTCATTACACCATTTATGAGTAGATCCTGAATTATCATTGATGGGATTAAAATTCACTATTTAGAGGTTCAAACAAATCTTTTGTGGAAAAACCTTAACAAAAACGATGCAGTGATGTTCCTCGTCATTAAGCTTGAAAAGAGTTTTTTAACAAAAAAAGAGCACCCCAAACAGAGCTTGTGTGTGAAAGTTGCACCCTCAAAAAGGTTATTAGCACTATTTGCCACATCACCATGTTGAAGCTACATCAACTCATAATGTGTGGCATTTTTAGAAGGTTTGATGGGAGAATCACAAACCATGAACTTATCCCTAATTCCCATTCTATTCGAGACGGAAAGGAAGAAAAGCAGATCAGTTCTCTTGCCCACCATTTTGTTATGTAGCTTGCACAAAGCAAAAGGAGTAAGAGATCACAGAGAAAAGGAAAGGTAACCTGTAGAAAACTGTAGGAATTAACAATTCCCAATCCATAGTGAGGGTAAATATCAATGTCCATTATTTCTGTGTTGTATTATTTTCGACCCAAACATTTATGGTCAGAAGCGGATGTAACAATCAAACATAAAATACAATATGGAATTAGGGCACTGAATTAACATTTCAAACTAGAGCATTAAAAAGAGAGAATGTGAGAAATCACGATTCACTACATAATACATCTTATTATATAATTTACCAGCGTGTCTAATGGATAAAATTCAAAGATGGAGCAAGACAAGCGTACAGTGAAGATTATGAAATGATATACAACATCAAGTATACCAATCTCTAGAGTATTTAAAACTCTAATGTGACACTTTAACAATGATTGAAACATGATGGTCATGTTAAATCATAATAAAAGGATATAACCAAATAAGCACATGATTTATTGACATGTAAATGATGACCATATAGTAAGATATTTTAAGGGAAATAGTTCTAAGAATCTCAAAAAGAGATAGAATCGTTGGAAAGGAATTATTTCAAAGAGAAACCAAACAATATTGAATGTATCCATCTGCCTTCCCTTGGTGAGTGGGGTACCAAAATTTTAAAAATTTTACCTTCTCTGCCACTTTAACCTCTTGTTAAAATTTTAATTCATTTATATGCAAATCGTATTCTTTAGACTTAAAACTAAAGATGAAATGAAAAGATGATGAAACGTCAACAAAAACTCATTTTTTTTAAACCAAAAAAGTAGATGAAATAATATAAGATAATTTTATTTATGTCCAACAAATCACCACAATGTTGGTAAATGGGACTGAAAAGTATAGCCAATGTGAATAAATAGTGGGAGTGCGAAATTAACTCCTATCGCTACTCTAACAAAATCATAGAAAGAGGTAACTCATTGGTCAATAAAATGTAAAAAGTAACATAGATAAAATCACCACAGATCAAAACCATGTCAAGCATACAATGTTGTTGTCAAGGCGTATTGGGACATAAAACATTGGGGATAGAAAGATGATGGCTCCTGATTTGAGTAATTGATCAATATGCAAGGACAAATGCATTGTCTGATCATGTCATCTGATAAATATCCAGTGTTGAGGGGACCTAACTATGAAATCATGGGAGAAGTCCTAGACCACGAGGTCTAACACTCCTAACATCCAATGTCAAGGGGAAGAAACTCCAAGTGGAATACAAGGGGAAAAAATCCCAAATGGAAGACTAGCTCTGCAAGCATAGAGACATAAGGAAGAGATCAGGGAAAGAAGCAACATATTTGAATTTGGGATAAATCCACCAAGAATTGAGTGGTAAATCTGAGAATACACCTACTAGAAATGACAAATGTTGCAAACATATATGCAGATTTAGTTCTCATAAAATTTCAGATTAAAAGAATGATTACAAGAAGTGGTCAAATACGAGAGAGAAGCACTCTTAGTAGGTTGGAAATTGTAGACTCGAACTACCTAATCTTAGGGTGCACAACTACAAAATATGGAAGAATCACAAATCAATAGTAAACCATTGTATGGTCTTCATCTGATAAAACAAGGACAAAGCCCATAACATAGCCATTTCAATAACTAGACAACATCACATTAACAAACATAAGCAATTATAGTGGAAAACCCTTATGTGGCATAAAAGCTACTTTCAACATCAATTTTTACTCATTCAAATTCAAGCATGCACATTCCATGTTGCACAGTTATTTTTATTCATCAAATGTAGCTATTGGCCATTACACCATCATACTCAACAACATGGCACCTAGCCATTTAAAAAACATTTTGCTCCCTCGCTCAAGCAGAATTATGTCTCTCTCTCCCTCTCGTTGCCAGGCTAGAGGCCATGGAAGCCACACAAAGGCCCTAAATGCTTACATTTTACCCTCTTTGTTCCTCATGTCTCAAAGAATCCCCACCCTTTCATTGTCAGTAGTCTTCTCCTTTTGTAGCTATGTTCACTTGTTTAATAATTTAGGGATTTTTGTTTTCTTGTATTCATAGTTATTAAATTTTATTGTATCAACTTCATCCTCCCCTCCACCTTCACCAAGATTTTCAATAATGTCTTCATGTTTTCTTCAACCTTGGATATCTTTCTTAGTCTTCATCCTCTTTGGGGTCACTTTATTTCACTAATGATACTTGTGTATCATGAGCATTCCCCTTGCTTGAGTTATCTTTAGTTAAATCAGTCTCTAACTCTCTCGCTACTCCTCAAACACATGTACATTGAGGGTAAAGAAAATTCGACAAATAAAAAAGACGTCAAAACTCACTCTTAACTCTTCTATACTGACAACTGACTATTTAGGAGGGGCACCCTAGTTGGGACATAAACATATTAAAAATTCCTTGGCATGCACCGATAGAACTTGAGTAAGTCTTGGATTATATCTCTAGGTGGGGGACACCATGCAAGAGGAGTGTAGCATCCTATGAAAGAAGGATTTAACTCTAAAATGAAGCATCCTCACTCTTATTAAAGAAAACACAAAACTATGACTAATCACTAGTCCAACTATAGTCTAAAAATAGAAAAACCTTAAAATTTAGGAAATCCAAAAAAAGAAGAAGATGTCAAACAAAAGGAAATATTGAGGACAACATATTTCGAGCAATAAACTAACACCCCTCTTTTCTAGGAATTTGCTCTACATCAGACCAAGTCTCTCTCTCAAAATCATGAACTTCCCCTTCGCTAGGGGCTTTATCAGAACACCATCCACCTGTGAATCTGAAAGAATATACTCAAGGATCATTGCCTTCCTCTACACCATGTTTCTAATAAAATTATATCTTACCTCAATATGCTTGGACCTATCATGGAAAAATATATCCTTATACAGTTTAATGCAACTCTAATTATCACAATGAATGGAAATAGGCTTGAGATCACAACATTCAACTCAAATATCAATTTTTGAAGCCAAACTACTTCACAACTTGTAGATGACGTTGAAATGTACTTATATTCTACCAAATTAAGGGAAATGTTAGCATACTTTCTGCTAAACCAAGAAATCATACCTATACCCAAATTGAAACAATATTTGAAGGCACTCTTTTGTGTCCCTACTTCTCCTGCCCAATATGAAGTAAAAAATCACCATCTCCTGCATACCACATGCCATAATTAATAATGTCCTTCATATCAGAGCACATGCTTAGCAGTTTTCCAATGACACTTAATGGGCTCCATCCTAAATTGGTCCAATATATTCACTAAACAACATATATATGGCCTAGTATTTACTAAATACATCAATGAGCCAATTCGTTACTAATATAAGGTAGGTTCAATCAAATCTGAATCCATCACAAGTTAATTTCATTTTTGTACCATGGTAGTAGACATCAATTTGCAGTCCAACATTTAAAATCTCTTCAGAATTTATAAATCATACTTCCCTTGTCCAAGGAAGACTTCACCTAGAACCTCTCATACCTCTAATCCAATAAAATAATATCATACCTATAATCCAAGGAAATAATGCAGTAAACCAATATCCTTCATGTCAAATTCACTAGCCTATTCCTTCTTGCACCATGTGATGAGCTAATTAGAGTTCCCTGCAAGGATAAGATCATATACATATAGAACTAATGAAAGTCAGATTTATCAAGTATGAAATAAATATTTGTCTTTGGAAACCTCCAACTTGTGTAAGTACTCATCAATCCTGGCATACCACTACTATGGTCCCTGCTTTAGCTAATAAAGGTCCTTCTCAAATGAACCTACAAACATCAGTGTCTCTCCCATGTATATCAAATCCTTTTTGTTGGTTTATGTACACCTCCTCCTCAATCACATAATTAAGAAATGTTCTCTTTACATCCATTTGATACAAAGACTAAATAAAGAAAAAATCCAATGACATAATGGTTATGATAGACATATGCTTGGCCACTAGATAAAACATTTCATCATAATCAACTCTCTCTTTCTAGGAGAACCCTCTAGAAACAAACTTGGCTTTGAAATTTTCAATACTCCCATGAACTACATAATTTTTTGTAGTCATCTGGTATCAATCATTGATTCTCCAATTGGTCTTGGAACTATCTCCTAGACATCATTATTTATAATGGAATTATTACTCTACCATGGCATCACACCATACCTACTCTTTGTTTGCCTCCTCAAATCTAGAAGGCTTAATTTCATAATGGAAGACATCAATGAAACGTATTTTGGAAGCTTCTTAGATAGATGGATCACCCAAAACGTAGATTTAGACTGATCAACTAGTTCCTTTTCATTTTGCAAGACTTGGGAAAGCCATCTCAGCTTCTTGGCTGAACTATAGCATTGACGCATGTTATCCCCCCATGCTTGGGGGTAACTAGAGGAGATCATGGACCGCAATGGAGAAAATGATCTCGACCATCATGATAATCAACATGTCCATGTTGATATTATGGTAGCTGCGGGAGTTATTAACCTCCATGTGTAACCTTTGGCTTAAAAAAAATATTCTAGAACCAAGAGAAACCCTAAACATATGTGCAAAAACGCTAGAAAACAAGTCGGCTCAGTAAAAGAATTAATATTAAAGAATTACCCTCTAGAAAGAGAAGTCGGCCTAGATAGGTGTTATAGCAAGATTTGCCTCACCCTATGCAATCTTGCACATAAGGCATTTTCCCACTTCCCTATGCAGACTTATCATCCCTGTTTGTAAATCCCAGAGCTAAAAATACATATTTTTCCACATGTACGTACCTTGCCTACTATACAACATGTGTATATGCAGGCTGCACCGCTACAACCCGTGTACATTGGGATTTGTGCCCAAAAATGAAAATTAATGTCAGTTTCCCATGTCACAACATGAGATCTATGACCCTTGGCCTTCCATATATTGGAAATTTTCTGACTCGGCCCTTCAGTTCCATTTGAAGGCTATAAATGGGCCAATTCCGAGCTATGGAAAAGAGGAGAAAGAATTCAAATTTGAGAGCAAAGTTACTCTAGAGAAATTATTTACTTCATATTGAGTCTACATCCCTTTGAACTTTAAGTCTGAACACAATGTTCAACCCCCAAGATCTTCCCTTATTTGATTGATAACTTCATTGTCTCTCTTCTATGAGCTTGCCTTTGGTGGAGGATTGAAGTGGTGGAGGCCTAGCTGGAAGGAACTTAGTTTCTCGGTTCTGAACCATGCCGACACGAAAGTCTGTAACATTTTCACTTTTGTTGATCATATATTAATAGAAATACTCTTTTCCCGTCCATTTGATATCTTGCAAATATTTGAATTATTATTCCATGGGCGCATTTGTCATGTTTATTAATGTATTATGCTATTGAATGTTCTTACATAATTTATTATCATCGTATTCTTGTTGTACTTGGTTGTTGAGAACTAGTTGCAGGCATATTTCTTTGGGTCAAGTTCTCAACGGTGGACTTGATCGAACGTTTGGACAAGGTAGGCCTATTATCTTGTCTTGCTAGATATTTGTTTACGTAGAATACTTGAGAATAGAGTTGATTTCTATAGTCATTTCCATTTGTTGTGGTTTACCCTAGACATAGAGAGATTTTCCTTGTAACATAATTGGTGACCATACTGGGGATGAATCTTCTTTCTTAGGGTTTGGAGTACTTTGCTTGTTTTTTGGGTCTAGTGGTTGTTGGACGGGATTTGATGTTTGTTGAGTCTTCTTGGATCTTTGTAATGCATGTTAAGTGCTTGTGGAATGACAGGAAACCTATCTGGGGTTGAATTTTTGGGTGGAGTCTTTCTCATCACCTTTTCATTTTGATTGTCCTTGTACATTGGGCTGGGTATCTTTCTATTTGGTATCCTACTTGAGTTGCGTGTTTCTATACACAGTAGAGTTTTATATATGAAGTTGTTGTTCAATCCATTCATTTTCATTTTTATTATATTTAAAATACAAAAATATTAGGCATTTTTCAGTGCTTGGCATTTTGGTCTTTTGATTCTTTGTCATTAGCTTAGTGCATATACTTAAATATTGCATTTTTACTTCAGAATTGCAGAGTTGAAATTGAAAATTGCATTTGTTTTGAGAAGCATATCATTCATTGCAAATTTAAGTTAGGACTTTGCATTATATTCATATTTACTTTTCTTGCTGAGTCATAACATCATGAGTTTCATCACCATACCTTTTTGAGTAATCACGACCACTAAAATTAACACTATAATTTTAAATTGATTAGTCACAATTTTATTTTCTAGGGTGCACAAATTGTTGATTAAGGTTGGTTGTCATTGATGTCAACCCTTGAAGAAAGCCCCGTAGCAAAAAGGTTTGGGTAATGGACCCAATATTGTTTGATGTAAATATGACTCATTATTTTTTTTTCATGGTTGATAAGAAGTAAATATGGATGAACTCCAAAGTGGTCCCCTTATGGTAAAAGCCCTCACGGGAAGATGCATTGCGGAGTAAGAGAACCCATGCTTAATTGTGGAATAATGAGATGCAGGATAGTGAAATTGTCAGGGAAACTATCCTAGATGGATAGTAATTTTCATTTTGTTTCTGGTGGTATGTAGAACATCACATAACTCCTCACACTTAGAGAGTTATGACCATGTGAAGTTGGAGAACCCAGGTTTGGGTAATGGACCCAAGTTTGTTTGATGGATAACGGTATGAGTTTTTATATATTTGAAGGTAATAATATTCTATATGGATATTATATGTCATTCCATTTATGGTGGTATGTGGAATGTCACATAACTCCTCACGGTTTGAGAGTTATGGCCTTACGAAGATGGAGGAGCCTCATATGTCATCTAGAAGCCCCAAAAGGTCAAAGTAGTCAAAGTGGTTTAAGAGATTTTAAAAGGTAAATAATAAAGTGAAGTGATGAGTGTATTATAATTCAAAGTGAATACAAAATAAATTATTTCAATAATAAATTTAATGGAGAAATTAGAAGTGGGTTAACCATAAAA
>JASDQU010218426.1:5517-18028 GCA_032191745.1 Picea mariana | reverse complement strand
TTTATTAGATCATGAGAAATACCATGGATTGATTCTTTAATGTCTTTATTTTTTTGATTTGGATTTTATGAGAAAAATGAACTGAAGACCGATTATTAAAAGATGTTTAACAGAAATAACAGAGATACAATAAAACTGGTTTTCTATTCAATAAGGAAATAAGATGGAACTGTAAAATGCAGCGAAAAACAAGCTTGTTGGAATGGTGGTGGCTTATCTCTGAGAAGAGATGTGACGGTTGTGCTCATTCGCAAGAAGATGGTTAAAATGAGTCTCTGAAGGCATTTTACAATAAACAGGAATGTCAAAAAACCTAGACATCCAAAAACCTAACCCTAGGAGATGAAGCGCCAAAAGTCATGTGGGCCTCATTTGGGTAAGTTAGTACATCAACTTCCCAGGGTCGCAGATTTTGCATATGATCTTCGTTATAGGCGCATGGTAGCTCGTTGGAAAGGTCTAACCGAGAAGAAAATTTTTTGACTGGCCTAGGGCATTACCTTTGGCAATCACCCAGGCCCCAAATCCCCCAAAAACGTCATTTAGGGCCTCAAAACGGCCCTGAAAGTTTGGAACCCGAAAAACTGTCGAAAACTACCAAGGTGGAAAATTATTTTTCGAGCCAGTGGAATAGGTGGGTGGCCACTGATATACACCTGTATCAATCCTCCCTCCTTCGGAAGCAATGGTCTCCATTTCATTGAGTTCCCCCATCAGATGAGGAATTTTTTACTGAAATTTGGCCCCGGGTGAGCCACTTGTCTTGTTGGAGGAGTTGCCCTGCTTTGGCGACTCAATAAAGCTGGATCCTTTGCTGTCAAGTGCCCTTGATCTGTGTGTCCACAATATAATCACTAGATGCATGTTGCATGCAGCCAGGGTTGAGCTTTGTTGGTGTCAACTGCTCTTCTATCTCTAAGGTGTCCAATAATGGTGGGAAATATGGCCGACGGAGAGCCACGTTGAAGACTAGATGCAGACCAAGGAAGGGGGGAATGTTGAGCTCAAAATAATTGTCACCCACAACCTTGGTGATGGTGTACGACCCATAACAAATTGGGTGAAGCTTCTGATGGGGCCCTATAAGGCGTTCTTTCTGCAAATGCAACAATACTTTGTCGCCCACTTAAAACTTATGTGGCACCGAATGTTGATCATGGTTCTCCTTATACTTGGCATTAGACTTCTATAGAATATCCTGAACCTGTTGGTGGATGTGCTGGATCTGCTCAATGAACTGGGTGGCTTTGTCAGCTTCTGGTGTAGCAGGGGACTAGTCGGCCAAAGTGTTTTCCAGGGGTAGTGCAACATCCATGGGGCCCAATGGTTGGAATCCAAACCCCACTTGAAGGGCTTATGGCCAGTTGAGATATGCAGGGCTCGCTTGTAGCTATGTTAGACATAGGGAAGACTCCCATCCCATGTTCGGGGGTGTTTTGAATTATACATGCACAGGATATGTATGGCCATCCGGTTGACGACCTTAGTTTGGCCATCTGTCTCGGGGTGGAAGGAAGTGGATTTGGTGAGCTTGGTATCCAGCAGTGACCAGAGGCTCGACCAGAATAAGCTGAGGAATCGACTGTCTCGGTCTGAGATAATGGTTTTTGGGATCCCAAAATGTGCCCATACTCGTTCAAAGAAGAGCTTGGTAGTGGCTTCTACTGTGATGTTCTTCTTTCAAGCGGCTAGAATCGCCATCTTGGAAAAGTGATCAACAACCACAAAAACACAGTCATTTCCCCTCTCGGTGGACGGGAGGCCCGACATGTAGTCCATTGAGATGGATTACCACAGCCTGTTAGGAGTAGGCAGAGGGGTGTACAGGCCATGTTTCTTATTGGTCGGCTTGGAAATAGCGCAGGCGGTGAATGACCCGATATACTTGTCGACGTCATGTCGAAGTTTCGGCCAATATAAATGTTTCTGCAGCACTGCCACTGTCTTTTTTACGCCAAAGTTTCCTGCCACCTGAATGTAGTGAGCTTCCCAAATCAGCTTTGTGCGCTCGCTTGATGGAACGCAAAGATGCCCCAGACGGCACAACAACCCGTCCTGAAGATGGAAATTAGTGACCACTGATTTGGCACCCAAAATTTGGTAGGTGGTGGAGAAGTCAGGGTCTGTCTTGTAGAGGTGGGTCCATTCGTAGGTCTCGTGGTTGCAAAAGTCCAACACTGTAGTGACTATCACGACTGGAGGTCGGCTGAGGCAGTCAACAACTCGGTTGGTACTTCCTGTTTTATACTTGATGTTGAGGTGGAACTATTGTAAGTATGTTGACCACTTCTGATGGCAATCATTCTGCAATTTGCCTTGGGTCTTCATGAACTGTAGTGGCTTTTGATCAGTGTGGATGATTGTATCCTTCCCAAGAATGTAATTTCTCCACTGGCGACAGGCTTGCACAATGGAGTACATTTTTTTGTCGTAAGTAGGGTACTTACGGACAACATCTGATAGTGTCTCACTATGATATTCCACAGGGTGGTCGTGTTGAGTGAGAACGACGACCACAACATAGTCTGAAGCATCTGTCTCAATCTCAAAGGGATGTTGCAGGTCCGATAATGAGAGTATCGAGGATGAGCACAAACGCTTCTTCAATTCATCGAAGGCTTGTTGTTCGGACAGGCCCCACATAAATTTTTCCTTACCGCCAACCCTGGTTACTTGGTTGAGGGCCCATGCGATATGAGAGAATCCCAATACGAACTTGCGATAGAAATTGGCGAGGACCAAGAAACTCTGAATTTCAGTGAGTGTGGTTGGGGCTGGCTAGTCACGAATGACCTGGATCTTGGCTGGATCCACATGCACACCATGCTGATCAACGATTTAGCCTAAGTAATGGACCCTGTCCATGTCGAAGGAGCATTTTTCCAAGTTTACATATAGTTTTTGTTGTCGCAGTGTGTGCAAAACCTGATGAATATGCTGCAAGTGTTCCACCCAAGTCTTGTTGTAGATGAGGATGTCATCCAGATACACCACTACAAAATTATTGGTGAAAGGTCATAGGATATCGTCCATCATCCTCATAAAAGTTGTTGGAGCATTTTTCAAACCAAAGGTCATGACCAACCATTCAAAAATACCTTCTTTTGACTTGAAGAAAATATTCCATACATTTGTATGTTCTATTGGGACCTTGTGGTAGCTAGAATTTAGATCAATCTTGCTGAAGTATTTGGCCCCTGTGAGCTGAAAAAAGAGGTTGTCAATTCAGGGAATCAGGTACTAGTTTCGGACTATGATTTTATTTAGGGCCCAGTAATCAATGCAAAGTTGTCAGGTCCCGTATTTCTTCTACAACAGCACAATTGGGCTCTCACAAGGTGATGAGCTGGGACGGATGTGCCTCTTGTGGAGAAGTTATTGGATCTACCTCTTGATCTCCTCATTTTCTAACAGAGAGCGGTGATAGACTGGCCCAATGGGTAGCAGTGCGCCTGGGGTCAGATCGATGTGATGCTTGACCTAGCAGTGCATAGGTACCCCGGTAGGAGAGGAGAATATATCTGAGTATTCTTCCATGACCTTATCCACTTACTTCTGTTGTGTGGAGAGATTAGCTGTGGAGGCCCTGGATGTGGTTGCGATCTTTCGCTCACTCTGAGAGCGAATCATGAAGAAGACAAATTTCTCGGTCTGAGAGATGACCTTCCTACATTACTTGGTGGAGATCAAGGAAATAACACTAGGAGGGACTGCCTTGGGTATCCTGTACAATTTCCTGTTCAAAGTAATAATAACACTACGAGGCCTAGACTCATATACAACATGACGTTTCCATAAATAAGGTTGGCCCAAAAGAACATTACAAACTTCGAGAGGAGCAACATCACACAATACCTCATCTTTGAAGGGCTTGATGTTGTACAATAGTTGAAACTGTTGGCTGACGTGGAGATCGCTTCCTTGGCGGAGACATCCAATGGTGTAGGGTTGTGGGTGCGACGTTGTCGGCAGGGCCAGCTGCTTGATGACCTCTGCTGAGATGGGGTTCTTTTGGCTACCGCTATCAACGATGAAGTGCAGTGGGGTGCCTTTTACCCACATATATGAATGGAAGAGGTGCTCTCCTTCTTTTGGCTCATGTGGTTCACCAAGCTGGAGCTTGGTGGTAGCAACGGTGGCACTGGGTTCTGCGTCAATGATTTGTCTTCCCCTTTCTAGGTCTGAATCAGAGTCAGAACCCACATCTGATTCAGAGGCTTTCACTTCGGCCACTAGCGACTACTTTGAGTGGCAGTGAGCGGTGTTATGCCAAGGGATCTTATGGAAGACACACCACTTCCTAGTATCTTTCTTTGTCTTTCTCGTGTCCTTCTTTTCTTGCGGCTTGGACTGGTTTTCCTTATACTATCCATCTTTTCTATGTCCTTTATTCTGTGGGTTGGGGCCGCCCTTTCTTGGCTTTTGTTGTGAGGGTTCCCAGGCCCAAATTGTTGTGTCTTTTGTTTGAGCTTCTGCTCGATTTTGACTGCATATCGGTAGGCTGCACCCAAGGACATGATGTCAAGAAGTTTCATTTCAGTCTGGATGTATCTATGTAGAGAACCTCAATACTTGAGCACCAGATGTCACTCTGAATCTTTGATACCCAGCTTGGTGCACAAGGTATGAAAGATATTTGTGAACTCTGGCACTGCTTGGTCTCTTTCTTGTCGTAGTGTGGTCCATTTGGTATAAAAGTCGTCATATCTTCCAACAACGTAGTATTGTTCCTTAATAGCATCCCTGAAGGATTCCTAGGTGGTCCCGACTATAAATAATGAGGTTTTATCTGTTTCCTTTTGCTCACAAAAATTTTCCCACCAATCTTTGACATGGGGAATGACTTTGAGGAGCGCAAAAGTAATATTTTCTCTATTCAAAAAGTTATGGACAAAAAAATACCCTTCTAGTAGATTCAACCACTTGCTTACAGCATCTGCGTCTATCTGACCTTCAAATATAGGAATATAAAAGTTTATTTGTACCTTGAAGGTGCGGCGCCTCCGCTCGAGGAAGATGTGTCACTTGTTGGTAGTCGTCGAAGGATTTGCGAGAAACTGTCCATCATCTCATTCGTTTGTTGCGTGAGGGCTTCCTCAAGAAATATTTTGAAAGGATCTCATGCCCCACCATATTTCTTTTATCCTGCCATGAGAGGTTGCTTGGGTGTGCGAGAGATTTTGTCCTCAAGAGAAACAAGCTCGATACCCAATTCTTTGTACCTTGACCTCGTTGGGGACATGCATTAAGATGACAAGGATCAGACCAATCTGATACCACTGATTCGGATTTTATGAGCAAAACGAAATGAAGACCGATTATTAAAATATGTTTAACACAAAATAACAGAGATACGGTAAAATTGGTTTTCTATTCTATAAGGAAATAAGTTGAAACTGTAAAATGCAACGGAAAACAAGCTTGTTGGAATGGTGGCGGCTTATCTCTGAGAAGAGATGTGACGACTGCGCTCATTCGTAAGAAGATGGTTATAATGAGGCTCTGAAGGATTTTTACAATAAACAGGAATTTCAAATAAACCTAGACATCCAAAAACCTAACCCTAGGAGATGAAGCGCCAAAAGTCATGTGGGCCCCATTTTGGTAAGTTATTACATCAACTTCCCGTGCTCGTAACTTTTGCATATGATCTTTGTTTTAGGCCCACAATAGCCCATTGAAAAGGCCTAACCGAGAAGAACAATTTTTGAGTGGCCCAGGTCGATGCTTTTGGCAATCTCTTGGGCCTCAAATCCCCAAAAAACGTCATTTAGGGCCTCAAAACAGCCCCAGAAGTTTGGAACCCGAAAAACTGCCAAGGTGGAAAACTGTTTTTCGAGCCAATGGAATAGGTGGGTGGCCATCGATATCCACCTGGATCATTTTTATAGAGTAATCAATAAGCGAATTATTAATTTCTTCTTCACCGTACTCAATTACACTATTGAATTTTTCGGTCGATAATCCTTTCAGTATTTCCACGTGTTCATCAAACTGTTGCTTTGTCATAAAATTTGAATTAAAGATTAATTTTGGATCTTGAAATTTGGTAGTGATACCTTCCAAGTCTATTTCTGTAATACTTTTGAATAACTCTTCTCTCTTTGGTATGACTTCACTACAAGTTTGAATAATATATTTTATATTTTTAATCTTTTCTATCCAACATGCCTTCAACTGTTTAATTCGAGTGGGCGAAGGAAAATCTTCTTCTCTCCTCTTTGCCTCTGTCATATTTGAAACTTTTATTCCAAATGGTATGACAACATATGTATAAAACCCTTCATCATTTTTAAGGTCAACTTGAAGATATTCATCGAACGCATGTGCTCTCGAACCAAAAGAAACAATACTTTTAGAGACTTCCCAGGCCTCCATTATGAGTGACATTCTCTTTCTAATATTCCTCTTGACATAATTTCGAACAACCATAAGCAAACTTGATGATCCTTTGAATTTGGTACCTAATGTGGTTGGCTTTATCATTGTTAAAGGGTTTGCCAAAATGGGAAGGGGCATCAATGCAGTTTCCAATTCTTTGATTCTTTCTTTTAGTCTGGCATTCTCAACTTCCAAACCATCAATAGAATCATCAAGTGCATCCACAGTTGCCTTGTGAATTTTGGAAATTTGAGATGGTCACATATACTTAAGGTCAACCTCTGAGCGGGATTTTCCTTTCTTATTTATCTGATCATTTATTTCAAATGTTAAATTTTTATAATCTTTATCAAAGACAACACTTTGAATAGTAAATAATTCTTCTTCACTAAAACTTTCATTCCCGACAACTTCCAATCCAATATTTTGTTGAACAAAATGCTCATGTTGTTTTATTTCAGAAAATTTTATCTTTTCAATGTCTACTTCCAATTCTGTGTCTTCCAAAGAGAAACTTTGAATATCATTTTCTAAGAGAATATTCTCCTCCTGTTGCAGTGGAGTTGTATAGCCCTTTGATTTGGTGTGTATTTTTCAACACACCATGCAACAATTTCTTTATGTAAATGTGTTGAACCTACACAGAATAGATCTAGCTAGCAAATGACATACACAATTTGCAGAGAAAATATGAGAAAAGAGAAGTAGGAGAGAAAGAATGGAAGAATTCTCATTAACCGTATTCCACACTCAAAGAGTGAATAATTTACAATAGATATAGGCTACATGAGTAACTAATGCACCATAGTATTGATCTAGAGAGATATAGACACTCACTGACAGACATTGGAGTGAACTTCCACCTAGTCCTAGTTAACTAGTCCATGCAATTCTCAGTTAACTGAGTCACGACTTCCACTAGTATAACTAAGTGTAATTGAGTGTAACTGAATCTAAATTGAAGAGGAACGCCCTATTTTGTAGGGAAATAATCTCTATAGATAACATTCTCATCTAAGGAATTGTTCTCAACATTGGACAATAAAACTTAGGAAAATAATTATAGGTGAGTGTGTTATATCTCCAACACTTTACAGTTGAACACCTATCGTACACAACCAACAAGAGAAATCCCAGATGTCCAAATCACGTTCTCATTTCTTTGAGAAACATGAGTGGAGGAATAATACCAATATTCTCTCGAACACTGGAAATTTTGATCTTCGCGACAAAAAATATTTAAAGTATCACCGCAAAACTGTTGTTGAGCTGATGCTGCCATTAAGTTAATAGAATTGTTTCTTCGGTTGAATGATATTTACAAATGAGCTTTTTCGAGAGATAATGATAATTTAATCCCATCAAAAATGAGAATTGAGTGAAGATTTAATGAATATTTCTCGATCCATTCGCCATTAATAATGGCCTTTTCGAAGTCTGAAAAACATTTGTTATCATTTAAACAATACTTATTGTGCATTGGGAAAAGCAATGTAATGGTGGGGGCAGAGATGAGAGATGTTCAATATGAAATTTTTGTGAACCTGTGAAACCACGGTTGGATAAGCTATCTGAAGAGACTAAGTATAGAAGGTGATCAGTCGGAATTGTGAATATCAAAATAATGGGAGATTTGGGATCCCGACATCCATGAAGAGAATAAAAGTTAAGTGGTGGTCGAAATGTAGAACGCAGAAGTTGAAGTGCAATGTGAAGGATGGGAAAGTGAAGAAAAATATTTGAATATGTGTACCTATGAATTAATTAAAAGTCCAAGTGTTGAGGTGCACTTATGCATAGGTGAATGGACGAGAATGCAAGTGCGACAATCCGCAGGTCCGCGAACGTGAAAATGGCTAAGTATAGTAACCAAGAAAGGGAAAAAAGAAGGGATACATAGGCAATGGGAAAAAGGGAAAATATAGAAGGGGGGAAGAAATAGTGTAAAGAGATGGGAAAATAGAATAAGGGAGGGGAAATAGAAAAACATGAAAGGGGTTCAAAAACTCGCTTCAACTATGGGATGATAACCCCCTATAGGTTCCTGAGAACACCAGAATCTCAAGATCAATTTTCTTCTCCATTGGGGTATGGAGTCATCTTCGAAATGAATTCTTGCAATTCTTCTTATTTCATGGAGTTAGCTTCAACTTTGACTACATTATTGTGCAATATTGAACAAAAATATGTGTATACATGATCTACCTACCCTAACTTACTTGAAAGAAAGGGGCACCTTAGGTGTAGGTATATTTACAATGGAGCCATTCAAGCATTGACTTGATCATTGGAATGAACTCCAAAATTCTGAGATATGTTGGGAGTTGTACCAATGAGTCAAGGGAATTCTCAATATGTACTGGAGAAAAATTAGACCAAGTATGGTGAAAATTTGATTGCTTTGTTTGGCCAACAATGCTCTGGAACCATAATTCAATAAAATCAATTCTTGGTTGCTCATGAATAATATTGTCTTGGATTGGCTGAGGAGTTGTCAACATAAGAATACATTCATCTTTATCCTTTTCTCCAACCATTTCCAAGGTTCTTGATTCATCAACAATATCCTGAAAAGACTCTTCTTTCTTGTAAATTCAATCTTGTTCATCAGTCTTCTCAAAATCCAATACTTTCACCCATTCTTCTTGCTGCAAGTATTTTCGCAAATTTTTATATTTTTTTGCAAGGTTGATATCTTCTCGTGTGTTTGGTAGAGGTTCCTTGATTTCATTCTCAAATTTGCTTCTTGAAATGTCTTCATATGGAGTATATAGGAGGCTGGAATTTTCTTCTTGTAATTTGGTATTTTCATCTTCATCTTCAACCACATGACTTGACTTAAAAATTTCATTCTATCTTTGATTAGATTCTTSTTCAAAAATGGTAATTTTGTTATCTTGCTTCCATATGGGAGAGGATGGGTGGGAAACAACATTTAAAACATCAGCAAAAACATATGAATTCACTTTTGCGATGAACTTTTCTGCAAATGAATCTTCTAACACATCCCAGCTGGTAATGGAGTTAGGAATTAATGAACTATACCATTCAATATCATTCCCCCGTAGAGTTTGTAAGAATAATATACATGTAACATTGTCTTCAATGAGGTTGAAATCATAACATGTACCTTTAAAATTAATCAGGTGTTGCTCTGCATCTTCTGAAGCAACCCCAAAGAATGTAGAAAAAAGTTCATTAGAAAAATCGGGCATTTGAAAGTCTACTTCTAGTAGATTTAAAGGGGTTATATAAAATAGCCTCCTTCTTTGGCTATTTATCCCTTTTGTTGAGTCTTGTGAAGCCATTGATGGGCTTGATGAGGACTATCAAGGAGCATCATGACATGAATGAAATGCTTCATTTCCAGTCTTTCCAATGGAGTTTCCACGGAGTTCACTCTCCTGAATCTTCGGTGCTTCTTGGGTCTTTTTGAAATTACAAAGAAGGTGCGACATCTTTTAATAATCCTTTTACAAATCCCTTGCATTTAGAACAAGCAAAAATTTTCTTGAATCTTCTTTTCGAAACTTTGAGACATGGAGATTCTGGTTCTTCAATCTAATTTGAAGTTGGGCCTCAAATATATTGAAAATAAATGTCTCCCCAGTATGGTCGCCAAAAATGTTGACGCTTGAATCCGTCAGGACTGAAATGACAAGCTCATGAGGATATGAACCCTCCTGCTTTTTATAGAGTTAGTACTCCTCTTTGGCTTATTATATTCTTTAATAAATTTAGATCGAGAAATATTATAGGACCTTAAGATGGTCTAATCTTTATGCTCAAAGAAAGTTTAAAATGTTGAAAGATAGAATATTTATTTTAAGAGAATTCCTGACAAAGGACCAGGAACCTCACACATCACACATTGCACACAATTTCCTCACATCCATCATAGTGAAAATAAAGATTTATGATCACTCATAAAAATAAAAGAAGATGGTCTAGATGCATAAGAGATCTTTTATAGAGTAAATACTTGCATAGCTCAAAAAAATATTATGATGAATCAATTTCAAATACTTTATACGCAATGCTCAGAGTTATAAAATACAATCAAAATTGAACCCGACTGAGTTCTCTTGGGATTTCTAAAAAATAATAGAGTCTGTTGAAATGATTTGAAATTTAAAAGGTGTTTGTCCAAAGGACTGGGATTAGGGTTCCCGTAGACCATAAAAATAAACATGTACAAGGAAATAAATTGTAGAAGGAAGAAGGTGGGAGGATGCAGAGCAGTGGAATATGGAAAGAAGACAAAGAGAAAGTTATCAAATTTTGGTTATACCTTTCTATTCAAAGAAAAAAATAACTGGATGAAAACTGATAAAGAAAGAATAATGTGATTAGAACGAACTTACTATGATGGTATATCTCATTTTTCATTTGCTTGTTGTTGTCCTTTTATTCTCCTCGCTGACGGTTACCGAAACTTTCCCAACTACCACTTCTTGGCCTTCTTTAGTTAACTTATCAATTGCTCTTTTAAACCAATCTTCAATATAGTTTTTCATGGGCACAATATTTATCTCATGTCTAATTTTGATATTAAATATTTCTCCTTATAAATTTCTTAGATCATGAGAAATACCATGGATTGATTCTTCAATGTCTTCATTTTTTATAGAGTAATCAATAAGTCAATTATCAATTTCTTCTTGACGATACTCAATTACACTATTGAATTTCTCGACTGATAATCCTTTTAGTATTTCCACGCGTTCATCAAACTATTGCTTTGTCATAAACATTGAATTAAAGATTAATTTGGGATCTTGAACTTCAACAGTGCTACCTACCAAGTATATTTTTGTAAGTCTTTTGAATAACTCTTCTCTCTTATTTATAACTTCACTGCAATTTTGAACAATATATTTTATATTTTTAATCTTTTTTACCCAACTGGATTTCAATTGTTTAATTCAAGTGGGAAAAGGCAAATCTTCTTCTCTCCTCTTTGCCTCTGTCATAAATGAAACTTTTATTCCAAATGGTAAGACAACATCTGTATAAAACCCTTCTTCATTTTTAAGGTCAGCTTGAATATATTCATGGAATGCATGCGCTCTCGAACCAAAAGAAACAATACTTTTAGAGACTTCTCAAGCCTCCATTACGAGTGACATTCTCTTTTGAATATTCCTCTCGACATAATTTCAAACAACCATAAGCAAATCTGATTATCCTTTGAATTTGGTACCTGATGTGGTTAGCTTTATCATTGTTAAAGAGATAGCCAAAATGGGAAGAGGCATCAATGCAATTTCCAATTCTTTGATTCTTTATTTTAGCCTGGCATTCTCAACTTCCAAACCATCAATAGAATCATCAAGCGCATCCTCGGTTGCCCTGTGAATTTTGGAAATTTGAGATGGTTGCAGATACTTAAGGTCAACCTATGAGCAGGATTTTCCTTTCTTATTTCTCTGATCATTTATTTCCAATATTAACTTTTTATAATATTTATCAAAGACAACACTCTGATCAGTAAAGGATTATTCTTCATTGAATCGTTCATTCCTGACAACTTCCAATCCAATATTTTGTTGAACAACATTCTCCTATTGTTTTATTTCAAAAAATTCTATATTTTCAATATTTGCTTCCAATTCCATATCTTCCAAAGAGAAACTTTGAATATCATTTTCTAAGAGAATATTCTCCTCCTCCTGCAATGGAGTTTTTCTTTTCTTTCTTACAGGAAGTTTGTGGGAAATCTCATTTTTTTCCAAAGGGAGGTTTTTATCTTCTCCTCCATTGGAGCTATTGTTGACAGACTTCTTAACTGAATAGGTCAATGGAGCATTGCTCTTGGATGTAGTATTTTTTGGAGTGGGAACTGGAGATTGAGCATTCCTATCACCAGAATTCTTTCCTTTTTGTTTATAATGATCGTTGTTGTTGAGTAAGGTTTACAGATCAGAAGTATTATGTGTAGGAGTGTTCTGGCTATTGATTTATTCTTCTTCACTCAAAACAGTTTGAATGAAAGAATTACTAAACCCCACTGATTGCATATGTTCAACAAATGTTTTGCTTGGGTAAAAACCTTTGATCTTCTCAGCATATTTCAAACTGACATTGTTAAAATGACCCACAAATTCATCAATTTTATTCATATTCATCA
>JASDQU010218423.1:18244-29753 GCA_032191745.1 Picea mariana | reverse complement strand
CAATTATCCTGAAATCTATTTCCTAAGTACAAATCGATATAAATATGTATATATAATTTGAAATTGAAATATTCATTTAATTTTTAATGATAATCATTTTTTTTAATAATCAGTAGCACTCATTTTTCTAGAACACTAGTGTAAACATTCATCCTAACCAGGGCATGACTACCATGGGTGTGTAGACTTAGATCTCATATGCATAATTTATCTTTGATTCAACCTAGGTAACTTGATTCATCTAGTTAAAACTAGAGTATATTGTTAGTATAAATTTGTACTAAAATTTATCTACATTGATTTTAAATTTTAATTTCACAAATGATTATGGACGATATTTTTACGAGTCATGTGGATATCAATGCTTATGTGGATGATGGCCATGGCAATGGTAAAAAGGTCGGTAGGAAGTGATTTAGTTTTGTAATGTTTTCTTATAACTCGATGCTCATATCATTTGTTTTTCTATACCTCAATGCTTTGATTTGTATCATCATATTGTCATATATATAAACTAACTTTTCATAATCTATATAAATTTTATAGTTATTTTTTAATGTTGATGATTATTAAGTGAATATATCATGAATATTGAATATGTTATATTACTAATAAATCACTGTGTACATTGAATAAACAAGGTTGTTCTTTTCTTTTATTATTATAACATAAAGATGCACATATTTACAATATTATTAAAATATTTGTTTAGATCTAAATATTTAAATAAATAAACTATTATGTTTTCCTTCAAACTAAATAATTATTGTGTATTGTAAATTTAAAATATAACTAATAAATAAATGGTGTACACTGAATTCACAATAAAACTAATTTAGAATTAAATAATGTTGTTTTAAAGAAAACCAAATAATTATTATGTATTGTAAATTCAAAATAAAACTAATTTAGAATTAAATAATGTTGTTTTAAAGAAAATCAAATAATTATTATGTATTGTAAATTCAAAACATAAATGTACAGTAAATTCACAACAAAACTAATTTAAAATTAAATAATGTTGTTCTTTTCTTTTATTATTATAACATAAAAGATAGCTCACATATTTACAATATTATTAAAATATTTGTTTGATCTAAATGTTTAAATAAATGAATGATAATGTTTTCTTTGAAACTAAATTATTGTAAATTCAAAACAAACTAATTGCATAGTTATATCTATGTTTTTAAAAATTAACAGTAAGTAATTATATCTATATTTTGATTTTTAAAAATTAATATTAAGTAATTATATTTATATTTTGATTATTTTAAAGAATATTTTACATTATTCAAAAATAATGTAAACAAATTATAAATAAATAATTAAGTATATAATCATATCAATATATTAAATTTAGTTTTTATCACACTAAATTAAATTAGTCATTTTTGCATTAGGTTGAATAATTTTTTAACAACTTAAGTTTGCAATATAAAAGATCCATTTTTTTTTGTCAATGTACCTATGGTGTTTTTTTTTCTCATAAAATTATGATTGAACATAATATTCAAACTTTTCATGAATGAAAGTGACATGCAGTTTTAATGTATATATGTGAAGATTATGAAATTATGAATTTACTTAGTTTTATAAGATATTAATTTAGGGTTAATTTATGTTCATCAACATATCTTGCCCATTTTATTAGTTAATTGTAACAGTGCATTAAAATTATAATAAATATGATTCCATATAGCCACTTGTTTGATGAACATATGTAAATATTCTCTTCGTTGTTGAATAATACAATTTTGTGTCAAGAAAGTCACAATATATGTAATTTTGTTGAATATTCACCATTTTTTTCAAGGAAATCTTCACGGAAAACCCTACAAGTACTTCCCCGTGATCCATGGATGATAAACTAGGTAAACTGTCGACCCTAATTACAGAGCATCACCCCAAGGGGATCAAGAGAGTTGAACCCGTGACCTACCTAACTAATCAATGGGGGAGAGAACTCAGGTTAGGCTCAAGACCACTTGAACTAACCCTTGGGACTTTGTTGAATACTCACCATTGCATACATTATGTTGTAAATTGATCTTTAATATGGGACTCGTTAAATACTTTCTATTTTTTTCATTCAATAACACATACACATTTTGTAAAAATTTATACCCAATCTCATTGAACTATTAACTAGTTAGTTGATTATATACCTTGATTCATATATATTGTCTTTAGTTTCATTCTTTACCACTAGGATACCCAATCAATTACAATATTTCCACAAATAATTATCTTAAACATTGTTAAATGTTCCATAAACAATTGGAGTGGAGCACATTTAACCTAGATTAGATTGTTGGGATAAAAAATTACTCTATCCTGGGACTATTTGATCAAGTTTAAACAGTTTGATAAAAAAATTTCACTAGCTAACCTATCTACTTGGCTAAGATTGAACAGTTTAGCCAAGCTTTTTCACTAATCCTATCAACATAAATTCAAAAATACTTGACCATGGTTAAGCTGTATGGATCAAGCCATTATTATTGCATGGGGCCTTATCCATTTTTCTTTTATGCCCTCTTTTATTCCTTTTCTTTTCTTTCTTTTGAAAATAATTTGCAAAATGAAATATTATTTACAATCGAAAAAAATACAACAAGAGTAAAAATTTCTAGTCACCAATTGATCCTATGAAATATAGGGTTATAACAGTGGCTCCACCTGGGGATGGTGTTCTCCTTGCAAGGTGCCAAGAACCTGTTTCCTGATGTCTGTAAAGATTTTCTTCATTGCTTATTCTGCTACCTGATTTGTTTTTATTTTTGAGAATTTGGTGTCACTGGTCAGTGGCTTAGGGCCTTCTTTGCGGGCTTCAACCATATGATCAACATCACCAACCCATAACCTGAATGTAAAAGAAATGGTTTGTACAGTGGAAATGGATTTGTAAGATCTTTATTGGGGTGGAAGATAATGATTCAACATCTTGCCATTTATAGGTCCACCTGGAAGGTCTATTCCATCATTGTCTTTGAGAAAAAATGCATTATTTCCTCTAAATGCCTGAATGATGTAAGGGCCTTTCCACAAGCTATCAAATTTTCCATGTTTACCCTTATCCTTGTTTCTGGAATCCCACTTCAGCATCGAATCACCCAACTCAAAATCGTCCTCTTTTGTTCTCTTGTCATAAATCTTTTTGATACCTTCCCGGATAACATGATTCTTGTTATACACTTCTTCTATGGACTGCTACAACTGGATCATTTGATTTATTCTTCTTTGGGTATCATTTGGCTCTGCTTTCACTTCCTGTAACAGTTTCTGGAATAGATCTATATTTCTAATCTAGATATTTAGCTAGCCGAATATCTGAAACCTGAAACATATTAGGCTAACTTCCAGAAGAAAACAGTTTTGGGAAAAACAATTTCAGAATAGCTCTATATTTCTAATCTATCAAACAAGTAAGGAAATTGTTGATGCATCTCATATGCGTCCTCCCAGGTAGCTGTGTGTGGACTATTGTTGTCCCACTGGACCTTGACTTGATCAACTATTCGAAGCCATAGTTGTTGAATGTGATGGTCC
This sequence comes from Picea mariana, assembly GCA_032191745.1. Lineage (NCBI taxonomy): Eukaryota > Viridiplantae > Streptophyta > Pinopsida > Pinales > Pinaceae > Picea > Picea mariana. Next base: position 26,201 of record JASDQU010218423.1, on the reverse strand, counting down.
AGAATGCGGATTGGCTCCGCCATGAGAGCACCCTTGCCCGACACCTGCAAAGAAATCATGTCAATAACATGTGAAGGATCACTAATATAATGTCTCAAAATAGATGCATGAAAGAAATCATGCATACGACTCAAAGAATCAAGCAAGGCTAGTCAATAAGCCACGGGTATTTTATTTTCCACAAATTTGAAAGGCCCCAAAAACCTAGGAAAGAGTTTAACACCCTTTCCAAACTTGATCGAACTCTTGTACAGTTTTACACACAAGAAAAATATGCCGCCAACTTCATAAGTATGGTCAATGCGATGCGCATCAACATAACTCTTATGTCGATCTTGTGCTTCTTTAATCCTTTGTCTTATTGATTGCATCCATTCTTCATTTTCTTGAACCACTTCTGGTCCTACCAGGACCCTATCCTCATGTCAATCCCAACTCAACGACGTCTAACATAGTCACCCTTAAAGAAACTCAGATGGTTCCATCTTAATGGTACTCTGATAGTTTTTGTTGTATGCAAACTCTACTAATGCTAATAAATCTTCTCAGCGTTTTTGTTGATCCATTACATACATATGCAACATATCCTCCAAAATTTGGTTCGTTCTCTCTATTTTTTCATGTCTTAGGGTGATACGTTGTACTGAAATTCAGATGGGTTCCCAAGGCCTCTTGGAAAGTGGTCCAAAACTGTCTTTTAAACATCAATCCTCGATCCGATATGATCCTTCTTGGTACTCCATGTAATATCACAATCTTGCTGACAAATACTCTTGCTATGTCTAGCGCCTAATATGTCATACATACTGGAATAAAGTGTGCACTCTTTATCGGAGTGTCCACTACCATGAAAATCGAATCATGCCTCTTGCCGTCAGTGGAAATCCAATGATAAATTCCATTGAAATGACCTCCCATTTCGATTCTGGAATAGAGTGTGGTTGTAGTAATCTTGTTAGATGCCTATGTTCAGCATTGACTTGCTGACATTCTAGACATCTCACCACATAACTAACTATGTCTACTTTCATTCCCTTCTAGAAGAATAAATGCTTAAGGTATTCCTTCATCTTCATGACACTCAGATGAGCCATGTACACTGCTCGATGCGCTTTTCTCTATCAGTGTTTCATGGAAACCTGCACGAGAGACCTAGATAAAGCATACACAAACAAATCTTATCAAGAAAAGGAAGATAGATACAATATGAAGAATGAGAATCAATGTATAATATGATCTGATCAATGAGTGAGTGGTGTTCACTCATATAGGAAATGACATCATATATTAGGAATTCATGCATAATAGTGATGGTCTAAAATTAGAAAGTATAAAATAGAACTAGTCAGTTAACTCCCACTGAACTAGTGTGTCAAAAATAGAAATTTCTCCAATAGCCCTCCTGAACATCATTATGGAGTAAAAAATGAGTCTCGGATACTAGGTCATATTAGGTACTCATGTACAATGCAACTAATTAACACTGAATAAAAATGAGGAAAGAGGGAAAACCACGAGGGAACAAAACCTCCCCTCAAAAGACAATGCATCAAAAGAAGAAAAGGCAATTGTTAGGCAATTGTTTTCTTCATTGCAAGACAATCCCACAGAGTCTGAAAATTCTTCTCACTGAAATACTTCGTGAATATGTAGAAATATTTATGGATCTAATGAAGTCCTTTGGAAACATGTCTAGCCTTGTACCTCTTGATCTTGTGGACCCATCTACACCTGAAAATATTCATTTTTGGTGGAAGTGGAACCGGATGTCAAGTATGATTATTTAGGAGTGAGTCATACTCCTTTTGCATGGATGCTTGCCATAATGGATTTCCCACAAACTCATTGTAGAGTTGCAGATCAGAAGATTGAACCATATAGAAATGCATAGGCATCGCAGGTTCTAAAGCTAAAAGTACATGAGAAGGATCCTCATGCTGAGATCGAGTCCTCCTCGAATCCAATGGATTCCCTGGAAGGATACTTGGTGCCTTGAAGTGTGAATTGTGTCTTCTTGGGCATCTATTGAAGCTTCAGCACTGGCTTCTTATCTGGCTGCACTACCTGCTTATTTCCATGTACATAATATGAGTGTATGGAATAATATCTGATGTCTGAAACTGATGGAAGCAAAAGAGTATATGCATATTTCACTGGAGGTGCATGCAAATTACTCTCCTTATGTGTAAGTAGAAAAGAGGAGTCATCATTAGAAATCTTGGTGAATTTATATAACCTTGACTTGTGAACCACCTCACCAATTGCAATAATGGAATTGTCATTCATGTCAATTATGAAACTGAATCTGATGTAAATTCAACCTTTTTACCTTTCTGAGTGATATGATAAACTGAGAGTAGATTCATAGAAATATTTGGAACATGTAAAAAATTCTCAAAACTTCCATTATGGATTTCCACTCCCCCTTCTCCTGCTACTGCTACTAGAGTATCATCCCCCATGAGAATAGGGGCCCGAGGGTCTTGAGCATGGAATCAATGAAGATAAAACTTCCTCTTTCGTTGTCATATGATGGGATGCACCAAAATCTATCATCCATGAATCATATGAGGAATTAATTGCAACAAGAGCATGGTGATTATCTTTATTAGGAAGATGATCTTCTTCATTCTGCTTCTTGATTCCCTCTGGAATGAAGTTTATTCTGTTGAAGTGCATGTACCATAAGATCGATCTGTTTCTTCATCCATGTGGATTCTTCATGATTCGGTTTATTGCAGTAAGTGCACTTCTTTCCCTTATTCTTCTTCTTCTTGGAATCTGAAGAGTCTTTGGAACCTGAAGAATCCTTGAAGGGTTTGGAATATCCCTCCTTCTTTGAATCTGGATGTAATAGCTCCTTTCGTTTCTGCTTCAATTTCTGATTGCATGAACCTTTTCCATCATGCAAGGTGATTGCATGTGCTTTGGGATATTTCATGAGGCCCATCTGTATGATGCTCTTGTGTGAGAGACTCAATGAACTAAGTCATCGTAGGTATTTTCCAATTTGTTCCAAAAAGACATCTGCCAGAATGGAAATTGGAGACATATACAGTGTATTTTGATCCTAGCTTGGACAAGATTGTTAGAATAAGTTGTTTCTCTTGTGTAGACTTTTCAATACCACATTCACCCAAACGCAATATCAAATATTTAAATTTAGTAAATAAATCTTGTATATTATCAAAACTTTTAGGGTCTAAGGTATTCAACTCTACCTCAAACATATGAACTTGCATCTCATCCTGCTTTCCAAAGAGTCCTTCCAAGGTGGTCCAGATCTCATTTGGAGTCTTGCATTCAGCAACATGAAACCATAGATCAATTGAGATTAACTCATGTGGCCTCATCCTTACGATTTTCCCATCTGGTCTTCTCAAGCGCTTACGTAGGTTATGTTTCTGTTGCCATCATCAAATTATACAATCCTTTTCTTTTGAGTTGGAATGCGGCCTTCGACTTCCATTCAAAATAGTTGTACGGCGTGAGTATTATCACCATACTTTATTGAATAAGTTGCATCGCCTCCATCCCTGCTATTGATTCTGAAAAGATCTTGAAAACTTAGATCGTGGATTTCAAGATATGACAGACGATTTTATGACAGCTATAGATATGATAAAATAGTTATATATCCTAAAATATGATGTGGGTTTTGGATATTTTTGGTGAGCATGAGCATCCCTATGTTATACATCTCTAGTCTAAATTTCAGCTTGACCTGGATCACAGATTTCGAGATATGGCTATTTTACTGTAGAAAACCAATTTTCTAAAGGGCAACTGAATCGTCGCACCCTAGAGAAGGATACAATGTGACGATGTTGAATCGTCACACCCTAGAGAAGGATAAAGTGCGAATATTTTTAAAAACTCAATCATCACACCCCAAGTGAAGAATATAGTGCGACAATGTTGCACTTGACTATGTATAGGTTGCGGCGATTCCAATTGTCGCACCTTTTGATAGGGATAGGTTGCGACGATGGCGGAAACTAAGTTTACTCAAATCCTCTTTCGCTCTTCTCTAGATTTTCTAGGTTTCTCCAAGCAACTATGCTCTGATACCATGTTAGTGTTTCATGGAAACCTGCACAAGAGACTTAGCTAAAGAATAAACAAACAAAGCTTATCAAGAAAAGGAAGAGAGATACAATATGAAGAATGAGAATCAATTTATATTATGATCTGATCAATGAGTGAGTGATTTTCACTCATATAGGAAATGACATCCTATCTTAGGAATGTATGCATAATAGTGATGGTCTAAAATTAGAAAGTCTAAAATAGAACTAGTCAGTTAACTCTCACTGAACTAGTTTGTCGAAAATAGAAATTTCTCCAACATGCTCAAGATCAAACTTTTTAATTATTCATTAGGCGATATGTAAATTATTCCATTAAATCTTAACAATACATCATTTTCTAATGAATAGCCTTCATAATTCAGTACCATATTGGTATCTTGTCCAATATTATTGTTAACATCCTTGTACCAATCATAGTGAATCTGTAAGGCTATAATATTTTCTCGAAGATTCGGCTTAACTAGTATTACCGAGAATATGCGTGGTCTCTGACTCAAATCATATGCCACTATGTTCATCATTCCTTTAATGTAATTAATCTCAAAGTCGTATTCGCTAAGTAATTCTGACCAATGCCTCTATCATGCGTTCAAGGCACTCTATGTAAATATATGTTGCAATCCACAGTGATCTACCATTAATTCAAATTTCAGTCCAATCAGATAATGTCTCCAATATATCAAGGCATATACAATTTCTAATAATTCCAATTCATGTGTTGCGTAGTTCTCTTCATGACTTCTCAATTTCCTTGAAATGTAAGCGATCACTCAACCACCTTGCATCAAAAATCCTCCTAAGCCTTCCTTGGATGCGCCTGTGCATACCAATAATTCCTTGTCCATGTCAGGGAACTTCAATATTGGTGTTGGCATTAACAATTCTTTAAGATTTTGAAATGCTTTCATGCATTTCTCTATCCGAACAAACTTCTTGTTTTTCTTCTGCAATTCTGTGATTAGATGTTCTATCTTCGAAAAACCTTTGACGAATCCTCAGTAATATCTAGCATAACCCATAAAGTTGCATACTTCATGTATGTTTATCGGCATTGTCCATTCCATAATAGCCTCTACTTTCGTTGGATCCACAGTGATACCTTCACCAGATATGATATGTCCCAAGTAATGAATCTTTGATTGGTAAAAAGAAGATTTCGATAGTTTCCCGTACAATTTGTTTTCTCGTAGACACTTTAGGATCAATCTTAAATGTTTGTCATGCTCTTCTTTCATCCGAAAATAAATCAGTATGTCATCAATAAATACTTGAACAAACTTGTCCAAGTATTCACAGAACACCCCATTCATCAAACTCATGAATACCCCCGAGTCGTTCGTCAATCCGAATGGTAAAACTATAAACTCATAGTGTCTGAACCTCGTATTAAATGTTTTCTTAGGCATATCTTCTTCTTTAATCCATAATTGGTGATATCCTAATCTCAAATCGATCTTCAAAAACATCTCTGCTCCCTTCATCTAGTCAAACAAATCATCTATTCTGGGTAACAAATATTGGTTCTTGATTGTCACTTTGTTTAATTGGTGATAGCCAATACAAAGTCTCCACGATCCATCCTTCTTTCTCACGAAAATAACTGGCACACCCCAAGGAAATGCACTTGAACTTATAAGTCCCAAGTCCAACAATTCCTTCAATTTCATTTTCAACTCCTATAATTCAGGCATTGACATCCGATATGGCATTCTCATTGTCGGTTCAGTTCCAGGCTTCAATTCTATTGTAAACTCCAACTCTCTTTCGGAAGGTAAACCTGGTAACTCTTCTGGAAACACGTTTGCAAACTCTTGCACTACAAGAAGGTTTTCTAATCCGTATGCCTCGTCATTTTCGTTTAGCACTAAGATTGCATAAATCTTGCACCCCTTGTGCAAAATCTTTTGTAGTTGTAGGGAAGAAATAAATCTCAAGGACACCCTGTGGTTCCTTCCTACAATCGTTCTACTCTGTCCCAAACCATCTGTCATATTTAACCATTTCGTCTTATAGTTAAGTATCGCATCATGTGATTCTAGCCAGTCCATACCAATCACTATGTCATAAGATCCTAAGATCATGACATAAAGATCTACCTTCGTTACAAAGTCTCTCGAGTTAATGCTACATTCCATAACATTTCCCCCAACCTTCTATTTGGCCCTCGATTCCATTTCTATGTCTCTGAACTCGTCCTCCTCGACCACCTTTACCTTAATTCTCTTTAACATTGCACTAGAGATAAATCTCTTTGTAGCACCTGGATCTATCAATATACTAAAATTTTGGTCGTCGATTGTACTTGACTTCTCAAGCACAGTGGGATGGTGCTTGGTCTAGTGGTTGTTCACCGATGCATGTATCATGTGGGACTTTCCCAAATCTCCAACTGTAGTGCATCCCGATGATCCTAACACTTTGGCCTTCTCAATTGGACAGTCTCACTAGTAATGTGGCTCTCCACATGTCCAACATCCAATCTTCGATCCAGTGCTCCTAGTTCCTGAAGTAGAAGTTATTGTCCTAATAGTCTGTGATCCTGGTTTGTTCTGTTGAACATGCCTAAACTATTGCTACTACTATGGATGTTGTTGTTGCTACTATTGTGGTCCTTTGTAAGAAGTCTTCTGTTGAGTAGTCTGTCGCCGTGTTGTCGTGAACATAGGTCCTCTGGGCATATCTTGATTGCTTGAAGTATGTCTAGTTGGTGTCTAATGTTGTTTCACTCCTGATGACGTCTGTACAGTCGGTCTAGAAGAAGTCCCGCCCTCACCCCCGTTGTTCAACTTTTCCTTAGCTATGAGGGCCTTCTAAACTGTATCGTGCAACGTTTGAGGCATTAGGATCCTCACCTTCGCATGAATGTTGAAGTTAAGGTCGAACACAAACTTATTGACCTTTAACTTCTCCATGTTCAGATGTGGATCATACCTAAGTAGCTCCATAAATTTGGCCTCATACTCTAGCACCATACAACCACCTTATTGTAAGGCGTTGAACTTATTAAGCTAGTGCTCAATGAATTCCTCGGATAAGTACCTCTCCCGTAACCATTCCTCGAACAACTCCCATGACACGTCTTCAACAACCATGTTTAGTTGAGGTAGAAGTGTCTTCCACCATACAAGAGCACTCCCCTTCAGTGTAAAGACTACCATGTGAAATTTCATGTTGGAGGTGTAATCACGAAGTGCGAAGCACATTGCTATATTCTCCAACCATGCCTCGACAAATGAGTCGTTCATGGCACCCATGAACTTGGGAAAATTCACCTTCATGAGTTCTCTGTGTATACTATTACTACCAGCTAGAGTGCAATGTGAACCCTCATTGGGTATAGAATCTCTTCCCCCATATCAATCCAGGCAGTTAATAAATGCCTTTGACATCTTCCGGAAGGATCTCATCATACCTACCACATCTCCCACAACAACTTGCTCCTACTTAGTAATATACTCATATCCCTGGGAGTTAGACCTCTCTGGCATGGATACTATTAGAGGTGGCACACCTCTTCCTCCAACACCACGTCGTTTACTTCCCCTGCCTCCTCTAAACGTAATTACCTACATGTACAATTTCAAGTTTTAATTGGCAATATAATTTTAATCATTTATTTAACACAGTGGAAAGCGTAATGGTCCAAATTCACAGGGTTGAACCCGCTCTGATGCCATATGTAACAGTCCCTCTACACACAAGACAAATGTAAGTGATTACAACTATATACATATACATATACATATACATATACATATACATATACATATACATATACATATACATATACATATACATATACATATACATATACATATACATATACATATACATATACATATACATATATATATATATATATATAT
>JASDQU010218423.1:0-17745 GCA_032191745.1 Picea mariana | reverse complement strand
AAGATTTTCGCAATCACAAGATGGTTTCATGATTACTATAAGGGAAGTATATTTTTTCAAACTCACAATTTAATTCATGTAAACATTTTCTTAACACTCCATTTCACAAAATATAAAAGTAAAATTTCTCCAGAAACTAAGTTGATGTGTGAGTAGGTACACCAAAAATCCAAAAAAGTGAACATGGAAATGCCTTAAAACTAAAGTCTAAAATAGACACATAAGAGAATATCTAGTTATACCTCATGTGTTAACTAATTAATTGCTAAATCAATTTGGTAGGAATTTTATTGTTGTTTATATGGGTTGTGCAAATTGTGCAATTTGACAAACTATTGCGCAAATCATGTTCATATAAGATTCCCACTATTTACAATTAATAATTTGTTATTGAATACAACTAAAAGTTGTAACCTATATTCTGAGCCTTAAGAGCTCCATTACCTCAAGTCAACTATGTTCCACACGTAGGTAAAGGAAATTTATATTATGAGTAAAATTTAACATTATTTAACTTTATTTTAAACTAAAACCCATGACACAAACGATAGTCGTGTGTTCTAAATCATTGTTGATCAGACACATCCTAGCACCAACTAACACCACTATTAGGAGGTTAATTTAATAAAAATTTCAGAGTCAAGTTTGTGAGAGCTAGCAACTGAGATACTTGGTCTCCCAATCGCGAAAACCAAGGAAATTATTAATTAAACAAGTGTGTACTTTCGTAGTTTAACTTTAAGCTCGATGACTTTAATTAATTCTATCCACTAGTTCATCGATGTAACTTACACAGATCAAGTTAGTAACCAAGTGTATGGTTTAATTTAAGTTTATCTTATGTACATCAACCTTAGATAATGAATAGGTGAATTTACTTTTCACATGGACAATTTTACAATAGTCAGGAAAAACAGGGGTTACCTCAAAGTTAAGATTAGCTGAAACAAATATAGTTCAAATTATTGCAACATTAAACGTCGATGGACAATTAATAATAATAATAATAATAATAATAATAATAATCTATTTTTAAGGTCATGGCCAAGCCAGCACACCAAATTGGTGTATGAGACCCCCTTGTTTGTGGGACAAGGGACCCCCCTCNGATGAGACCCCCTTGTTTGTGGGACAAGGGACCCCCCTCCGCCCAACGATTTGACTGGTAAAGTCTACGAAGGTATACATATCCTACCCCCCTCTGGATTTGAACCTGTGACCTCTTAAGAGGAAACACATGTTCTTAACACATTGTATGCCTGGAACTAGAATAATTAATAGTAGAAGTGCGTTAGATAAGCACCCTTTCAAAATGACTAAGGGTTAGGTCAATTTTAAATAAGGTTTGCTCATATAAGGGCTAGGTCAATACCAGATATGCATCTTTAATTTCTACTCGAAACTAATAACCCTACATTTACCTCAATCGAATCAATAAATAACAAAATGTAAAATATCGTAACCAAAAGAAGACTAATTATTGGTTGATGTTGATCTTCGATCCAGAGAGTCATGCTAATCTCCTTCCTTTCTCCTGCTAATCCAATGACTTCACCTGTACCTCCCAACAAATGCTAGGGGTACTCTTCTTCCCCCTCAACCCCCCAAGCCGCAAAGGAGCCACACACAAGAAGACAAAAACAATATCTCTAAGCTTTCCTCGCAAGGAAGAGCTTTCACTCTTTATTCAAGCTTGGTATCCCAACTCTCACAAGTAAAACACAATCCACAATAATTTTGGCAGCATAACCTTATCAAAAATAAGTGAGATCCATTTCCTTCTCCACCATTTGTTTTTATATAAATTTTCTCACTGACACATGTCCTCATGCACAAATAATTAACTTTTTAGATTAAATTAATTATGATTATTCATCCCCACACTTGTCACATTCTCCCCAAGTTGCATAAGTAATTGCCATTTTTGTTTTATTTAAAAGTTCAATTTCCCTCACATTCCCCAATGTGTTCCTATTTTTGCTCTTAGTTGTCCCTTTGTTCCCCAAATTCTCATTTAATGAGTGTCTCATAACTAGATATTAGTTAGAGTTGGATTAGGAGTTTTCTTCTAGTTAGACTAGTGGTAGCTTGACTCTATATACTATTCTATGTGTACACCTATTCTCTCATATTTTATTTCTTTCTATTTTAAAAATCCATTTTATTATTTTCATGCACACATATGCATTTATCCAAACTTTATATTTTATTCCCCTTTTTCCTAGAGTTTGATTATTCTCCAATCTTTTAACTTATGTCATAATTCATTTAGTCCCTTGATTAATTTTAGACTTAGACTTATTTTTAGACTTAGGATTAGACTTTTATTGGGTTTTATAATTAATAAATTCAGTGTTTAATTCATTATTTTAATCCAACAAGGTCTAATCATTTCAATGTTTTCTAGGCCACCTATATTTATTGACTCAAGTTTTTAATTATGTGATGTGCCCTTCAAGACACACCTTTGTGCTCCAAGGGTGCCACTCGCCTTTGACTGGTTTTGGAAGTTTGTCTGACCTTTGGAGTCAACACTCCACTCGATCAACCTTGTGAGAGACTAAGGGATTCTAAGAAATAAGAACTCTCTCTTATTGTGTGCCCCTTAGAATATTTATGAGCGAGTGTCTCAATCTACCCTCTTGACATCATGGGCCACTCAAACTAGGTAATCGTTAACCTACGATTCCGACCATGGTGGGAGTGCTAGTAGGTTGTGACAGGGACGCTACCACACATCTCCTTCAATGTCTAGTTTTTTTGCATGGCCCCTCTACTCCTTATGTGACTCGGATTAGAAAGCATCATCAAGCCTGCTTCCACTAACAAAAACACTATCAATAATCTATACACATAATCATACTATAATCAATCATATGTCATAAGTGTGAAAAATGAAATACTTAATCAAAATACAATCCACTCCTTGACTCAATCCAGAGTCCAAGGAAGTCCATTGATGCAACCATAATCATCCATAACTTGTCATGTGTCATGCACACTCAAGAAAGATCTTCAATAACATCTTCCAATACATATACATCAAATAACAATAAGTCACAACACATTATCATCATCATGTATAATCCATAATAGAAACGAAATCACAATGTACCATAACCGAATCACTTGCACGTAAGTGTACTCAAAGAATAAGTCAATAAAAGTGTGCTTAGTAGAGAAGGATGTTACATAACATGGCTCCAAGAGTTGTGCCAGAGGCATCATTGAAATGTGGAATGATAGATACCAATTTCCCCCCTCAATATTGGTTCTTTTGTAATTTTTTCTTTCAGTACTTCAAAAGCATGTTGGCAATGATCATCCCATAAAAATTCAGTGTCCTTGGTGAGTAATTTAAATAAACGGGTGGCTATTCTCATAAAATGTTCTATGAATATTCTATAATAACTAGCATGTCCTAAAAATATTCTTACATCTTTTGGAGATTTCAGAACTAGGATTTTTTATATGACCTCAATCTTTGTCAGATCAATTTGAATTTTGGAAATGGATATGAAATGGCCAAGAACAATACCTACAGTTTGCAACATACGAAATTTAGTATCACTCAAATCAAGGTTAATTTCATGGCACCTTATCAAAAACTTTTCTATATTCTCTAATTATTTAAGAAAAGTATCACGATATATAGAAAAATCATCCATATAAACTTCCACACAATCATGGATCAGGTAGAAAAAAATAGCTAAAACTGCTCTCTAGAAAGCGGCGAGAGAATTACATAGTCCAAAGGGTAACATTTTGTAAGCATATGTCCCCCATGGACATGTAAAAGTTGTCTTGTACTTATCTTCGGGTGCAATATGTATTTGGTTATAACCACTAAATCCATCGAGAAAGAGAAGTACTTCTCAAGCTAATGTGTCCAAAACCTAGTCAATAAATGGAAGAGAGAAATAATGTTTTAAAGTGGCTTTGTTAAGTTCTCTATAATCGAAAAAAATATGCCACTTACCATTCTTTTTAGGAACGATGACAAGGGGTGAGACACATTGGATGTCTAAAATTGGGTAGATAAATTGGGCATCAAGTAGTTTTTGTAATTCTTATTTGACAATTTCTTTGAGAGCATGGTTCATCCACCTTTGTGGTCGCCTAATAGATTGGGAATTATCTTGAATATAGATATGGTGGGTACAAGTGTTAGAATGAATGCCCTTAATATATTTATATCTCCATGCAAAGGCATTTGTGTGTTTTTGCAACATTTTAATTAGTTGTTCCTGCTGAGAAATGTCAAGTTGAGAATTTATATGTAAAAGTTTACCTGAACCGATCTCAACGAGAATTGTGCTTAATTATGTCATATCGATGGCTACTGTAGAAAGTTTTAGTGATGAGGAAGTATTCAAATAATAATTCTATTGAAAGTCTAAACTAAAAATATGATCAAGATATAAATTAGAATTTTGAAAGGGATTAAAATTGACCAAAAAAATTTAAATATAATCTTATTCAGCGAGTGCTTTAAATTGCATAATTTGATCTATTGTAGAAATAGATTGAACATTTTTTCCATCACTATTGGTGGTGTCTAGCCACATAGTGTTTTCAAGATCATGAGAGGATTTAGTGGGAGGATACAAAGTTACATTTTTCACTAAGTCTCAATGAGAGATAAGCATGTTCCTGGACCTGCTGCTAATAAATGCATTTGAAGTGGCCATTCATGGCCTTCCTAAGATCAGGGGATGGCCTCCTGAAGAGGTTTTGGGCTGCAAGCATTATACCACAAACTTTTCATTGTGAGATGGCTTAGTCCTTGTCCCTGACTTGCAAGCTTAAATCCAAAGTTTCCTCATCAAATCCACTTAAAAAACTGTTTTTTTTTTCTTATATATGTGGGTCACCTTTGTGCAACACGCAAACATTCATTCCTTGCTAGTGTAAAACATGTGGATTCCCTCAAAAATTATGAAAATAAAATAATTCCACATTTTTCGGGTGGGGATTTCGGTTGGGCTTGTTTCCCAACCTCCATGACCTGTACCAAATAGAATTCAACCTCCTTAACTTCTTGAGGATGGTATAAAGGCACCTTTGGGAGAATGGATGAGGAGGAAAACCTAGGTTCAAAGTTATGCTGAAGAAATTGCAGGTCTCCTTATTCCCCTTCATTCTATGAGTAGTATCCCCTTGACCTGGAACCCTTGTTCCAATATTCCTTCATTTTCATTATATGACCATAAGGTGTGTTCCTATCCTTATTGGGTCATCCAAGGAATGGAAATCTTATTGAGTGATGCTTGAAGTAAATTTTGGAGGAACGTGGGCGGTTGGATTCGAGGCAGTGTCGGGGGTTGGAGTTAGGTTGTAACCACTTATTTTATCCTTTCTAATAAATAGTTCTCTTTTCCCCGTAGTATTGATTCAATTTTTTTTTATGTATGTCCAATTACTTTTCATATTTGAATCTATTTATCAGTTACTTGTATGATTTTATGTTATAAATACCTTGTTGCATCACTTTCTTGATTTTATTTTGTAGGTTAAATCAAGCAGGATTCAAGAGAAGTACCAGGGTCAAGAGTGGGGAATGACACCGAACATAAGGATACAAGGTGTGAAACTTTATTCCCTCTCTGATAAATTAGTTATTTCATTACAAGTCTTGTGTGTGGGTTAGGGTTCTATCTTTCACTTAGTCAATCTCTGTCGTGACATGACCCAAAGTCACGATGAAAAAATACCATAACAACAAGACCATAAATTCAACAGGATACCCCCATGAGTCTAAGGAAACAATAACATCATATAATACGCCCTCATGCTCTATCTTGGATTGGTATGCTAACTCTAAAATAGTGGGTGTAGGACAAAGGTTAAGTAACAATAATTCTTCCATGGTCTGTAGAGTCATGATATTGATGGAGACCCCTAATTCAGTAAGAGTGTTTGGGATGAGAACATCATTGATGTGTACTAAAACAATCAAGTTGTCAGGATCTTGATATTTTTCTACAAATATTTTTCCTCACATGAGATATGTTGATCTCCCCACAAATTGGATTTTTGTTGGTTCTATCTTCTTTCTTATGGGTTTCTTTACAGAAAGTTCCCTAATGGTTTTGTCATAAATAAGAATATATTTAATGGCTTGCAATAAAGGGACTTTGATGCAAACATTCCTCAATTCAGAGACCAAGTCAAATTCGGGGCGAACAATTGGTTTCTCCAAGCTTAACATTTCCAAATAGGGCGGAAAAATGGATGACTGGGGAAGCTCTAAATGTGGGGAAGTTTGCTTTATTTTAATATTATCATATATTTTTTTTGGAGTTTCCTCCTCTGACTCTTCTTCGATAATTGTAGGAGATTTCTTATTGAGCACATTTCCTGATCTAAGTTGAATTTATTGTAAGTCCACTAGGGTGACCAGATAAGTAGGAAAGGGTTGTAACTCAAAGTTGAAAGCAAACTGAGCTACCTTATTATTTGGGTTAAGAATTGGTTGAGCAGGAAACTGTGTAGGTATCATAGGTTGGGTGGATGGAAATTGTAGTTGTTGGGGTTGTGTGAGTTGTAGTTGTTGACGTGGTGTAGTTATTTGTGTTTGTGGTTGTGCGGAATATGAAATTTGTTGGGGATATGGTTGTTGTGAATATTCTTGAGGTGGTGGCATAGGGTATGATGGTTGTGGGGGTGTAGGATAGGTATAGGCAGGAATGTTCCCATAGTTGGTTCCCTACCATCCTTGTTTCCAAGGATTTTGTGAACCTGTTGTTGGGTCCATCCTTTTCAAGGCATAGTAGGATCCAAGCATTATGGTGAATACTATTGACTAGGAAAATATGAAGTAAATTAATATGCAGGGTTTGAAGTCATACGTGGTGCCCTTGGTTGCTAAGGTATTTTTGGTGCAAGTGTACATAATTGTTCAGTTTCTTGATTCTCCCCTTAGTACACCGCTTTGAGTCTTGGTAGAGTGGGGAACTACTATGTTGGATGTTCTCCTGCACAAATGGAACAGATTTTAATATTATCAGTAGGACATTCTCTTAGTGGGTGTTTCTCTATGAACTTAGGACAAAAAATAGAAAGAGTTGTTTTTTAATCCTCTGGTTTCTTTTTAAATTGCAAAGTATCTAACTATAAACTAAGAATTCCAAGAAGATCAGTTTTAAAATTTTCAAGAAAATTTCCTAATTCATCCCTAGTGACACCAATAATAGAAGATTGGGTGACTTTGGAAATAGTGTCCCTTGGTCCTTTTCCAAATATGGCATGGCTCAGAGAATATACTCTACACAAATAAATAAAAAATCTTCAAATCTTAGTCGAGAGACATCACCAGATCCCATTAAGTTGAGCAAATTTATTGATCCATCTAATACACCTCTCAAGAAAATAGTTCATATTCTTTTTGGATCTAAATTGTGTTGTTTAGATATTTGAAGATTATACAATAATTTCTCAAGATAGTCCTCGAGGATTTCCTCCTCTTTCTGTGTCATTTAAAATATTTCTTCTCTTAATTCCCTAGCCTTACAATAATCTTGATATTTCTTGAGGAAAGTGCCATGCATTTCTTCCCATGTTCTAATGGTGTCCCCGCCCAGACCCATAAAACAATGGAGATCTACATCTTTAAGGGTGGTCGTGAACAACCTTATCTTTTGTGCATCAGAGGTATAATCATAGCTACGACAAAGAATATCAAATTCAAAAAGAGAAGATTTAGGGTCTTCGCTTACAAGACCATGGAAATGAGGTATCACTGAGGGGTGTATATTATTCATCTATACATTTGTAATAGGGTCCACTATTGGAAACCCAAAATTTACCTCTTCAACTCCATGTACTTCACCTCCATCAGTGGTATGTATTTATCCTTCCCCTTCAGCCATGTGTTTGTTTCTGAATATGTTTTACTTTTGTTGATGTTTAGATTGGCAAGATCCAAATAGTAATCTCATGAGGATATGAATCCCCTTTCATTTTTATAGAGGTGGTAATCCTATGTATTTTCTTAAAGATAAATCTTGATATCTTCGGACTAAAGTATCAAAATGGGATAATACTAAATAGAAAACCCCAATCTTTATTGCTCAATGAAAATGTAAAATATTTTTTATTGAAAAATAATATTCATTCACAAAAAGAATTCCTAAGAAAAGGACCAAGAATATTCAAATATTAAAATACACTATATGCAGAAATATTGTACAGAAATAAATAACCATTAGATGAAAAATAATATAATTCTCACATCCATCACAGTATCATAATTTTGATCACATTCATGAGAAGGAAAAACAAAGGCCCACAATTGAGAGAAATTTAAAAGAGTTTTTCATTTAAAATAAAAGAGAATATGATAGACAAACTTTAAATATATTATGCTCAAAAACTCATATTTCAAGATATCATTAAAGTTCAACCTTGAAATAGTTCTCTGGGATTTTCAAAAAATAATAATAGCCTTTAATAGTCTGAAAATAAAATAAAATGACATTCATCCAAACAAACTAGGATTGAGCTCCCATGGACCATAAAATGAAAGTGGAATAGGGTTGAACCTGAAAAGAAGAAAGAGAGAAGTGATCGGAAATCAGTTGTGATTACTCAAGAACAACAAGACACAATTGGATGATTCTTGAATGAGAAGGGAAAATAATAGAGAAGAATGTGATCAATTCACTCACTGTGATGGAATTTTCTCTTTCTATCTATTGGTCGATGTTCCTTTTGTATTCTATTTTGATGTAGTTACACGATCGGTACCAACTATCTCTTCTTGATCTTCTTCAGTTATTTTGATTAAAGCTTGCTTTAACCAATTTTCAATGTAATCCCTCATAGGTGCAACAATTATCTCTTGCATGAATTTAATGTCAAATAATGTGCTTTCAAGATCCTTAAAGTCAATTAAAAGTTGGTGTAACATATCTTCAATATCTTCATTTTTATTAACATAGTTAACTAGCCAACTTTCGACTTCTTGCTTTGTTTACTCAGTCAAACTGTTAAATTTTTCTCGTGACACGACCTTCAATATCTTTATATGTTCTCCAAACTATTCTCTTTTCACAAGCATATAATTTAATATTAATTTTATGTATTGAACTTCTTCGGTGGTTGCTACCAAGTATAACTCAATCAATCTCAAATATAACTCCCCCTTTTTTACACTTAAAGTGTCATAATCAACTAATATTTCCTTTAAAGTATTTATTCTCTTAATTCAGAATGCTTTTAATTGTTTTATACGAGTGCCAGATGGTAAATATTCTTCCTTTCTTCTTAATTCACTCATGCCTAGAACTTTTAAAACAAATGTAATAACAACCTCTTTATAAAAATCCTCATCATTATAGAGATCAACCTAGAGCTATTGTCTTAGATTTGTAATTCTATACCCTAAAGAAATAAAACTACTCACAAGTTCCCATGCCTCAAGAATTAGAGACATTATTTTCTTAATGTTATCCCCAACATACCTTCTTAATGTAGCAAGTAGTTTGATGCCCCTCTTATTTTTGAACTTGACTCTGGTGTTCCATCAAAGTTTCTCCAAGGATGAACAATGGAAATCAGACTAGAGAATATGGGTGGTGGAATCATAGCATTTTCTAGTTCTTTAATTCGATTTTTCAGAATTGCATTTTCATTTTCCATTTCATCAAACAAACACTTTAAGGGATTCTCATGTAACTTCGTGGATACATGAAATTCTAGAAGGTTGGACCTTGTTGAGATCTAATTTTGAATTAGATTTTCCTTGGAACTTTTTATTTTCTGAATGAATTCTTTCAAATATTAATTTCTTTGATCTTTATCAAACAAAGCATTATGCACAATCAAATATTCATCTTTAAAGAAAACAGATTCTTTTTTTTCCAAATCATATGCAACTTCCCAATTTTCTTGAAGTCTTTGCTCTTCATCAAGAATTCTATATCTTCAATATTGGTATCCAAATCCATGTCTTCAAGAAAAACTTTGTTTTCGGGTGTGACCTCCTCTACTTCTTGTTGATTGGTTTTCATTTTTCTTTTACTTGTTATACAAAGTTTGTGAGGTTGTTCCAAATTTCCCTTGAGAGGGTTTTCATCTCCTCTGTCATTAGAATCATTGACTGGAGACTTATTTTGTTCCTTTGTTGTTAACTGAGAATTTTTTTTTGTGGGACACTTCTCTACGATATATTAGGAGAACGAGTACTCCTTTCATTAATAAATCTTCCATGCTGCCAATGTGGTTCATTGGTACTAATAACGGTGTCAATATATTCAATCAGAAAATGCCTCAATGTTTTTGTCTTCGTCTTCCTCTTCTCTGAATAGAAAAGTGTTTTCATATGAGACACTGTAACCAACACAGATCATATGTTTCATGAACAATTGATTTGGGTCAAACCCCTTAATTTCTTTTTCCACCTTTAAATCAAACTGATCAAATTGACCTGCATATTCATCAATGTTTGCAACATTCTTCAATACTATTTCACCGATTTTCCATGGTAAGGGGATAAATTTATTTTTCCTCCTTTCATGGAAGAAGTGAGCCCAAAATATGTATTGTTTACAAATTTCAATTACAAATATATTGTCTGGTACATAATACAAAAGGTAAAAAGTGTTATAGCAAGATTTGCCTCATCATTGCTATCTTGCATAGAGGGCCTTTTTCCATTTCCCTATGCAGACTTATCAACCCCCTTTTTGATAAATCCAGAGCCAAATTATATATTTTCCCACATATACACTTCGTAGCTGCTTTGCAAGATGCGTATACGCTTTCTGCTCCACTACAGCTCGCGTATATCAGAATTTGTGCCAAAAAATACAAAATGAGGTCGGGTTTCCATGTCACGACAAATGATCCCTGATCTTTGGCCTTCCATATACAGAACAAATTCTGACTCGACCCTTTAGTTGCATTTAGGAGGCTATAAGAGCACAATTTTGAGCTATGGAAAAAGAAGGAGAAAGAATTCAACTTTGAGAGCAAAGTTACTTTGGAGAAATTGCTTCATATTGAGTCTGCATCCCTTTATCCCTCAAGTCTAAACACAGTGTTCAACCCCCAAGCTCTTTCCTTATTGTCGAGAGGACCTCCTTACCTCTTTGCTATGAGCTTGCCTTTGGTGGAGGATTGAAGTGGTGAAGACCCAGTTGGAAGGAACTTGGTTTCTTGGTTTCGAATCATGCCGACATAGAAGTCTATAATGTTGATACTTCTGTTGATCAATTATTAATACAAATACTCCTTTCCCGTCCTATCGATATCTTGAATATATATGATTATTATCCATGGGCATGTTTGTAATGTTTATTAATGGATTCTGTTATCTGATGTGCTAACTCATTTTATATATTGTCACTATATACTTGCATCACTTGTTTGTTGAGAACTTCTTGCAGGTGTAAAGCTTTGGGTCAAAGTGCTCAACGGTGGAACGACATCAAACGATTGGATCGAGGTAGGATTCTTCCTCGTATTGCACATTAGTTTATATAGCACATGTTGGAATTGAGTTGATTTCTGTAGTCATACCTGTCTGTTGTGGTTTAACCTTGGCCATAGAGAGTTTTTCCCTTGTAACATATTTGGTGACTCTATTGGGGAAGATCTTCCTTCTAAGGGTTGAAGTATTTTTTCTTCTTACATTACTCTTTTTCCTTTATGTTTCTTGTCGTATCACAGTTGGACAGAGTTTGTTCACTTTGGGTATGAGTTTTTCAGCCTTTTACCCTTGCCTAGCCTTGTTTTAAAAGATATATGCCCTTTTCCCCCTGACAGTCATGTGTATACGCTTGTTGTCCCACTACAAGAGGCGTATATACACACTTTTCTCTTGAACAGGAGCGTATACCACTTCCCCCTTGCTTGTTTTCTTGGTTTAGTGACTGATGGGTATGTTTTGAGGATCACTGAGCCTTCTTAGGTCTATTTGGTACCTGTTGAGATTATCTGGGATGATAGGAAACCTTTTTGGAGTTGAATTTTTGGGCGACATCTTTCTCTTTGTTTTCCGTTTTTGATTTGTCCTTGGTAGTTGGGTTGTCTGTGTAGCTACTTGGTATTCTTCTCGAGTGATTTATTTTATAAATAGTAGAAGTTATATATCAAGTCGCTTATCAGTCCATGCATTTTCTTTTTAAATACATTGAAAATACAAAAAAAATAGGCATTTTGCATTGATTGGTATTTTTGTCTTGGAACCTTTATCATTATCTTAGCACATTTAGTGAAAGAATGCATTTTACTTATGAGTTGCAGAGTTAAAATTGAAGATTGCACTGTTTTTATCACAACCTCTGCTAGTCATGTTGGAGATTGGTCGACAACCTCTGCGAGTCATGTTGAAGACCTGCAACCAACCTCTGCAAGTCAAGCTGGGGGCACATTTCTGGTCACTGCTAGTCACACTACACATCCATCACCAACCTCTGCTAGTCATGTTGGGGATTCATCACCAACCTCTGCTAGTCATGTTGGATATTTTCTACTAGCCTCTGCAAGTCATGCTGGGAGCATGTCACCAGCCACTACAAGTCATGCTAGGGGCATTCATATGATTGAGAATCCTAGAGGTCTCAGACGTAAGCCTAGATTCCTTTGTAGGACTTGCGAAGGAAGTCACCTTAATCATTTTTGTCATGTCACTGCTAGGATACTAGAAGTGTGGGGCTCACCTAAGGGCCCTTCAGGTTCTGAGGCATCTATGGTTTCACAACACTCTGTTCCTTATTTGGTTGATACAACAATCATGCCGATGCAATCTTCAGCTGACACCTCTTTTCCTTTAGGGGTTGATGCATCCTTTGACCTTGTTGTCTCACATCTCGATCAACCTGTGGTCATGTCGATGCAATATTTGACCGACACCTCTCCTATGTTCAAGGGTGATGTGTCTCTTGAACTTGTTGTCTCACATCTTGTTCAACCAACGGTCGTGTCAATGTAATCTTCGACCGACAACACTCCTATTTTTTGGGGTGATACACCTCTTGACCTTGTTGTCTCGCATCCTATTCAAGCAATGGTTGAGGAAGTGGTCGTATCGATGCAATATTCAATCAACCCCACTCTTTTCTTGGAGAGTGATAAGTCTAAGGAAGCGGTTGTGCCAATGCAATTTTTGGTCAATCCCGCTCTTCTGGTTTTGGTTCTATACCTTCTATGCCATGTCCTTAGCAGTTTTATTACTTCACCTTCTGAACAAGAGAGATTTTTACTCTTCCTGAGTTCTCTTCCTCTAAGTCTTGACGAGGTTCCCTTTGATTGGGATGGTCTTGTGGGTTATCTAATGCCTTCGCATATGTCTTTTCCAGGAAGAGACATTATTCTATATATCATGGAGATGATAACCTTTGTTAGCACTTTGTCCTCCTCGAATTGGAGAGCTTTAGGTCTTCCCAAGCATGTGTCGGTTCTTCATAATATACTAACATTCCACAAGAGGTCCACACGGGAGCCTTGGCCTCCCCCGTGGCTTCCCGCCTAGAATCTTCAAAACGAGTCTTAGTTAAGTGCTTTTCCAACTCGTTATTAAAAATTGAAAAGATCGTCGAGTGATTTGTCCCTTTCACACTCGTTAAAATTGGATTTGAAAGATCATGAGTCTTAGTTAAGATCTTTTCCGACTCACTATCAAAAATGGAAAATATCGTCGAGTGAACTTATCATTTTCACACTCGTAAATTGGATTTGAAAATACGTCTATTTGGCACAAGTTTATCCCTTTTCTCACACCAATTAGACTAAAAGATATAAAAAAGGGACATTTTTGGCATTAAATTGTGATTGCATCTCATGCCCTTGCTTGCAGTATTGAGCCTTTATCTGGTTCTCCCTTTGTGTTATAAACCATGGCCCAAGTAGTTTGCATCCTCAACCAAGCAGAGCCTTTTTTATATCCTTCACAATTTGACACCCTATACCCTAGAAGGAACATCACCTCGAGTGTCCATCTTCCACATGCATTTCCTTTCATTGAGCATAGGTACGTTCCACTGCTGGAACTAGTTTTGCTTACTTGCAACAACCGTTCCCTCCTCTGTATCATAGCATTCACTTGTTATGAAAAAACAAAAAAAGACGGGCGGGAAGGGAGTATTATATTGCAATTGGCAGCAGTCGTGTCGCCTTTGAACAAAGCACAAAGTTATTAAGTCCTTGCGTCATCATAATTTTGGGTTTAGCATGGCCTTAGGAAGCTGATCTCGTTACAAAATTTTCTCTATCGACTGGTTAATCTTCCAGCCACTATAGAGAACATTATGGATGCTTCCTGCATCTAGTTTTCACATCATTAAATCTATGCTGTTGGAGTCCACTGTATGTCTCATGCTCTTGTTCAAAGGAAGTCTATCAACCTGTGTCGGCCACTCCTCAGAAATCTTGACTTTGCATGTCGTCCATACCCTGAGTTTGTCTCAGAATCACATGATACTTTGGTCTTATGATGCACCCTGGCCCTACTTTCATCATTGGTAGGTCACCTTGAACCTAGCAATTGACATTTCATCATGGGTTGTTGACTGGGTGGTTTCCCTTATGTTCGACGGCAAGACATCTATTCACACTTTGGGATTCATGCAGTGTCTTGGATGCCATTAGCCTTATTGGTGGTTTCCTCTCCTTTGTCAGCAGTTTTCATCGTTGGATATTATTCAGAGGGTATTTTTTGTGTACCACTTGCATTTGGCACACGCGAAAGACACACAAGGTTGTTGGTTCATGAACATGTTCTTCATCCGATCTCCACCAAATCATGAAGCTCCTTCTTTGTTCCTTGTGCTGACTGATGAGAGATGCCTTAATGATATCCTTTCAGCGGGTCTCTTTCCATCGACTTCATCTCATGTATTCTGGATACGAGACTTAGAGTTTTATGAGTACCTTGAGTTTTGCAGTCATTAGTGGTAGGCTCTCTTGCCATTGACAGATGGGAATACATCAATGTCTCTTGACCAATGGATCTCTCAAGTGTTCGACACCAACTCCTTTATTCACATTTGTAGAGATGTACTTGGTGCCTTGATACCTACTTTCATCATTGGTAGGTTGTCTCGCATTTGTTAATGGTATACCTCAATGAGCGGTAATCAAACGATGTCTCATCGTGTTCGACCTCAAATCATTTATTCACATGATGTAGACTTGCACCATTGGCGGATTGTATTGAAGACTTGAAGACATCACTTTGTAGACACAACTTTCCTGAGTTGTTTCTTCCATTTCATCGGACCAGTACCTATTTGACTTCAACGATCAGGGGAGATTATATTGTACTCCATGGTATACAGATATCTTCAGATTGATTTTGAGACCGGTTTCACTGGGCCTTATTCGTGACTATGACAGCTATTGGCATGTAACCGCATTTATATTTTCCTACTCATGGCCATGAACACTTGTTGGTATATTTTCCACATGGATCTGCATTGTATTTTTGGCATCCATGTATCCAAAGTCAGTACATAATGTAATGAGCAATTGAGTCCTTCCAACTGGTTCTCTACTACTCCACTTCTGGGTTATTTATAATGTATTTCGGCCATCGCAGATACACCTTTGATCTCACACATTAGGGGGCATCTGTTATAGCAAGATTTGCCTCACCATTGCTATCTTGCACAGAGGGCCTTTTTCCATTTCCCCATGCAGACTTATCAACCCCCTTTTTGATAAATCTAGAGCCAAATTATATATTTTTCCACATATACACTTCCTAACTGTTTTGCAATATGTGTATACGCTTCTTACTCCACTACAACTCGTGTATATTGGGATTTGTGCTAGAAAATAAAAAATGAGGGCCGGTTTCCATGTCATGACAAATGATCTCTGATCTTTGGCCTTCCATATACTGGAAATGTTCCGAATCAGCCCTTTAGTTTCATTCTGGAGGCTATAAAAGCACAATTTAGAGCTATGGAAAAAGAAGGAGAAAGCATTCAACTTTGAGAGCAAAGTTACTCTGGAGAAATTAATTCATATTGAGTCTGCATCCCTTTGTCCCTCAAGTCTGAACATAGTGTTCAGCCCCCAAGCTCTTTCCTTATTGTCGAGAGGACCTCATTACCTCTTTTCTATGAGCTTGCCTTTGGTGGAGGATTGAAGTGGTGGAGACCCAGCTGGAAGGAACTTGGTTTCTCGGTTTCGAACTGTGCCGACGTGGAAGTCTGTAATATTGATACTTTTGTTGATCAATTATTAATAGAAATACTCCTTTCCCATCCTATCTATATCTTGAAAATATATGATTATTATCCATGGGCATGTTTTTAATGTTTGTTAATGGATTGTGTTATCTGATGTGCTAACTCATTTTATATATTGTCACTATATACTTGCATCGTTTGTTTGTTGAGAACTTCTTGCAGGTGTAAAGATTTGGGTTAAAGTGCTCAATGGTGGAACGACATCTATTAAGCCCTAATATTGGCTCATTACCCCTTAATTGGGGCATATTATATTAGTAATGTTATTTTATTTATGTCAGCTTTAGGCCATTAGTTGTAATTATACCTCCTAGTCTCCTATATATACCAAGGAGACATTTTCATTTTGAATCATCTTGTACTTGAACATTTAAGTGGGGTAAAAGGAGGTTTCCCCCTCAAAGAGGATTATTATCTGAAATTGTCTCTTTTTCAAGGCGTTGAGTACTTTTTCTGAGGTTTTTCTATACTATATTGGTATTTGGTTCATAACATATGGTATCAGAGCTCAAGGTCTTGGGGTTTCGTTGCTACATCTGAGACACCGTGGAATTTTTGATATAACTTTTTTTCTACAAGATTTCAGAAGAAATGTCTTGGATGATATTTAGTAGATGGATCAAGGTATGTTGGGTTCAAAATTCAGCTCCTGAGGCCTTATACTTTCGGAGATACAACCTGTACAAGATATGGTTCTGGAATCATCCTGAAATGAGTCATTGCTTCATTTTCGCTATAAAAACTTTTTCGTAATGTTTCAGACCCTGAAATTTGGAGGGTATTTATATAAATTAGTAAGGTATCTGTGGTAAAAATTTTAGCTTCTTGGTCATCTTAAATTTGTAGATACACCCTGTGTAAGATAGGGTATCTGACTAGTCCTATTGACTAGTCTCAAGAAGGTGTTCCAGGTAAAACAATCATAACTTCTTCTTAGAGTATCCAAATTGAGTGG
This sequence comes from Picea mariana, assembly GCA_032191745.1. NCBI lineage: Eukaryota > Viridiplantae > Streptophyta > Pinopsida > Pinales > Pinaceae > Picea > Picea mariana. Next base: position 591 of record JASDQU010218423.1, on the reverse strand, counting down.
GACTGGTTTCATTGGATCGTGGACAATCTGTAGTATTTTTTTTGCAAGTTTCAGAATTTTATATCAATTATTGTGTGCGGGGCACACTATACAAGTGAGATCTCCTGGAAAGGAAAAAAATCGGCAAGTTGTGGGGAAGTTACCGTAAATTCCACTTGGCACATCCAATTTTGATCAGACCTATGGCATTGAAGAGAAGAAATATCAGAGAACTACATAAAAGAAAGTTTCATACCCAGAAGGGATGAAAATTTGGAGATACAATAGAAGAAATATTGTCTAGTAGAACCACCTCAAAATCAAGGTTCAAAAGTGATACTTGGCCAACATGCCACCAAAAAAGGGAACTTCTACACCAACTAAGCCTCCAGAAAATCCTACTTGGACTCTTGATGAAGGTGAAGAAATGCGTAGGTACATAAATGAACTACAAAATAAGATGGATTCAATGGAAGCTAAGTTGGATACTAAGATGGATGGTTTAAAAGGGGAGATCATGGAAGTATTGAAAAATTTCGTAACAGAGAAGACACCTGAAAGTGAAAATGCATCCCATGAAATTCATGATGAGGACACAAGGAAGGTGAATCA
>JASDQU010218421.1:13570-28913 GCA_032191745.1 Picea mariana | reverse complement strand
TGAAAAATCTAGATGACACTGAGATCTTTGGAAGCCCAATCAATGGGAATTTCCTAAAGCATTATTTTACCTGATGAACTAGAAGTGGTTCAATTTGTACATAGCTACTTTAGTTTTCATTATTATTTGGTAGTTTAGTGTGACTAAAAGACTTTGTATCCTAATAAAATCACTGGGGTATAGTTGCATATTTGGTTTTCAGTTGAAATAAGAAAGATATCAAGGTTGGTAAAGGTAATAAAGTGGCTGGTGGAAGGGTGGGAGAAATAAATAAATAAGGCATACATGTCTATTGTTCATAGCACCTCACAGGGAAGTGCTACCCCTAGTTGGATCTGATGTTAGATCCTAGGCATGCGCCTCTTCCTTCTATTCATGAAACTATCCTATTCATCTATCAACCTAGCTCTTAGTTAGTCTTTCTTCTTCACTGTGTGTTAAGTCATTTTGTTTTATGTCTTCCCTTTTTTCTTAATGTTGGTTGTTTTTATTTTTATAAGGTTGAGTCATGTCTTGATTTGAGTTTGTACAAGTCCTATCGCCACGTTTTATATCACTAATGGATCAAAAAAGAGTTAACTTGGGCCTACATGTGTAAAAGTCTTGATTGCAAGAAAGTTGTCATTCTTAAAATAAATAGACAGACTCTATTTTTATGAATTTTCATGGTTTAAAAATATTTTAAAGTTTGAATAAAGAGCATTGGAACTCAAATCGCACTCATCTGTTCCTATTACCCTTGCAATTGCGCGCGTTGGTTCCTTGTGCAATTTTCATTACAGGTTTTTAGTAAGCCCTAAGTATCACATAATCACAACCACCATTATCAACAGAGGAAACTAGGGTATGATGATACCACCATGAGAGCAATGGAAAATTCATAGGGAAGAGCCATCAAGGTTCCCATTTTTTGAATCCATACCAGAAATTAAGGAAATATTCATCAAGGGTGAGTGGTACAATTTCATCTTTTCCTTCAATGGACACCATACAAAAATTGCTCCGATCTTTTCACAAAACTTTGATGGATTCCAGACACAAATTGGGGATATAACCATCCACATAAAAAATAATTTTATAGTAGGATCATGTTCTCTCCCTATCAATGGCAAGAGATGGTTCAGGAAAGGGAAGTTATCAACTGATATGTGCAACCAGTTCATGGTAGCAAAGCATCAGAGCCCAGATTGGAGCAAGGGAATCTTGATCGAATGGATAAGAGAGTAATGGAGAGGCATCCTATAAGAATTATAGAGGTACATCATTGGAGATGGTAGGTTTTAGATTATCCATTGCTATCATCTCATATTTCTCATTCATCTAAATAGTTATAAGGAGATGAATGTCCCTTTATAACTTCTCAAAATCCTAACCAATATGTCCAAACGATTCCAAAACTATCCACAAACTACTCACAGAAGCCTCTACCATTAGGGATTTATACAAATATTAGTTATTTATGCTCTTAGTGAATTGGGAATGTCTTGGGTAGAACTTCTAATATTTCTAGGCTTATACGATGAAGAGACATTAGAAAAAAAACCATCAAAATAGAAATTCAAATTTCTCCAGGAATCTAGGGTTTCCATAGAGCCTGGAAGTTCATCAAAAACCATCCAACACTCCAAAGAACAAACCCTACATGAAAAGATAAGAACTAGATCTATCAAAGAAGGATCCATCACTCTAGAAAAACAAGAAATACCTCAGAGGCAACCGAGGTCATCCACAGTGAAACAGAGCACCAAGGAAGATGATAAAGTATATGTAAGAAAGGGTAAAAAATAGGTATGTCCAATAGTCCAACCATCTCCTAATCATATTGAGGTCGAACCTATGAGAACGGGTATGTAGGTAGAAAAAACTCCTAAATTGAAACGAAGCAAATAACAAAGGAATAAGCAGGTTATTCATGAAGAATTTAGAGTTGAATTTGAGCCATTAGACACATAGATTGGAGAGCCTCCTGAGGAAAAACATGATAGAAAGAAAAAGGGGAAACGGGTCCCAGAGATGCCAAGTAAACCAAATCACAAGACCAAGTTGACCAACTACCTGAGGCTAAAATCCAAATCCTTGTCAATCCATCCCTCAAGGAGAAAAATCCAATTGTAGTAAGAGATAAAGACACTAATGAAGAGCCCATTGGGTTTACCAATATGGAAGAAATGTCCATCCACACTTTGAAGTAAATTCAAATAGGTAAGACTAGAAAGAATTGCAACAACAGAAAGAGCTCATGTATTAAACCTTCTAATTTTGAAATAGAGTACACCACGGGTCCAAACCCAGAGAAATATTTAGAAGAGACTGGGCCAGACCCAAAGAAATATTTAGAGGAGACTAGTCCAAAAACAAAGCATGTCCCAGATAAATTTTTAGAAGAGACCAAACTAGAGGCAGAGGGGGAAATGATGATGGGAGATGAACCTGTGAAAGGCAACATTAGAGAAAAACCTAAGAATAATCCAAGGTATGAGGTGAGACCTAGGAAAGCTAAGCTCTCCATTGATCTCAACAACCCTTCTGCTGATGAAGAATATGAACTTAAAGTTGAGAACATAGTGAAAATAGAGATCAAGCCTAAAGTTGAAGGTAACAAGGAAATGGAGGACAATAAGAAGTAGGGAGAAACCATAAATCAACAGAATGGCAGTATGAGGCAACATATTCAAGAGTTGCAACAACAATATCAAACTCTTGATATGAAACATTAAAAACTACAGAGAAAGTACCAAAAGTTGTAGAAGAAACATCAAAAGACAGGCATGTTCCTAAAGGAAATCATCTAAGCCTATTGTTGTCGACAAGTAAGAAAATCTAAAGCATGTGAAATTTTTTCTCCAGTTTTAAAGGCATTTATCTACTCAGTATCATATGTGTGGATCCACGCAAAGTCAATAACAAGTTCCAAATTTTGAAAAGTTTTGTGGTGCAACTCCTACACTTTTGTTATCAAAAGTGACTCTAGTTTCAGTTAGAGAATATTTTGTTTTAGTTCAAGATACCACAACTAGTTGTAATGTAATATCTTTTTGATAAAAATAATGTTTTGTTAGGTCGAGGTTATGGTCCCAGAAAAGGGGAGTTATCCCTACAAATTAGCACTTAAACTCTACTTCACTCAACGTAAAGAAGTGTTCTTGAAAAGTAATCATAACTAAATGGTGAAGTTTAAGATCTACAGATCTAAATGTAATGAACATCTTAACCCTATAATTTAGGATTTGAGATAGGCATTCGAACCCCTTTGGTGGGCAAATAGAAGAATATGGGAATGTAAAGGGTTCATATTTTTGGTTGTATCAAGCTATTGGGATATAGACTGGGCTTATGAAGTGTAAAGAAATACAAAGTTTTCTATTTAGTGAATATAATTTCTGGTGAAAAAACTGTATTTCTCAATTTTGATTGTCTTTTCTTCTTATTTGGATGCATATTTAATTTTTTGCAAAGTAAATATTCTTTCTCTTTCAACTAATGTGCTTACAACCTATTGAGAAATGTATTCCAAGTATTGTTTTAGGTTTAATACAATGTGTTAGATCTAACGTTTCTAACAACAAGTGACAAATTGTATTTTTTTTAGTTTCTATTTTTTTGTACTTTTATATCTTTTATCCACTACAACAGAATGCATGCCACTAGCTAAGGGAAATATTGTAGTGAATATTGTGGAACGGTCCAACTAGATCCATGTCCTTGAATGCTCATCCATCATCTTACCATCAAAAATAAATAAAACAAACTTATAAAAACCAATCATCCCAATAACTAAGGTCGCCTAGCTCTTCCCTTAACATTCAAGTGCATACCTTAGGACCAACATAAGATATGAAAATTTTACCCAGAACACTTGTTTGAGAATAATAATAGGACTAGTCAGAAACCCTATCTTCCACTGGGTGTATCTTTGAAAGTATAATGACCCAGAAGATGAAATGGTTTCCACACATACCATGATATGTTCCCTAAATAACCTCCAAGTTTCATGGTTTGAATCATCCCGTAAAAACAATTATAGCTAAAATTATAAGATGATGTTATTGGAGAACAAAAATGCTAGGATCAATGCTCTGAAACCAAATTTTATGATCCAATGATTTAAAAAATGATAAAATGTCAATGATTACAATCCACTTCGAGGGGGAAACCTCGTTTTACAATATACCCAATTAACAACACAATATGATATGAGATAATATTTTCCTAAGAATAGGTCTCCTTAGTATATATATATAGGAGAGAAAGGGTACAATTATAATGAAAGGATGCGATGAAGGGGTACAGAGCCTACATACAAATATTTTACAAGAAATGTAATAATTCAATAAGGGGTTTTACACATAACATGGGATTTGTATGGATTTTTGTCTAGAGCTTAAAATTTCCTCTTGCACAATCACAACTTTCTTCACACATGCCATTTCCTTCCCATCTAGAGCTAACTTCTTGTGTATGTTTTTGCACAAAACGTTCCTCCAAGAAGCTTCTCAGGTTCCCCATGCAACTCAGATTGTCCATGACTTCCCAAGGGAGTACCTTGCATTCATTCCCATGCATTTATGTTTGGAGTACTTCTCAACTACCCAACTGATACTTTCTTTAATATTTGACTTTAGTTGAAATAATTAGGAATTTATGGTTATTTTTGCCAACATACTCCATCAAGGTGGCTTGGGGTCCTGTTGATCAAAAAAAATTATCACCTAGATTTCCCTTCCTTGGAATAAAAAAAACAAAATGATATCAGAAGAAATAAATTTTGAAATATTATCAGTTCATAGCATGGCATTCAGTATCAACTTCGTCACACATTTTATGTATTAAAAACTTGAATTTGCATGCTCAAGATATCCATTTTTATGTTCAATCACCCAAAAAATGATTTTATTGTGTGCAACACAACTAAGATATTCTTGGAGCCACACTAATTATTTTGGAACCCCTCTTAATTTTGGAACCACACTTACACATTTTTTTGTTTCCACTCTTAGAACTCGAGACTAAATCTTGACTTAGTCTCATTTTCTTGGTTCATTTTCTTAGTTCTTCGTTCATACATTTTCTTTCTTTCACATCCTCACATTGTCTCTACTTCTCATTTTATCTACCTCTGCATCATCCTTCACTCCACATTCCCTTACTACCCCACTTCTCTACTCATCCCTCTCCCCACTCACCCACACTTAGTAATTTTTCCCATCCCCCTCACTCCTCCATGCAGACCTCCTACTTCAGACCTACACCCCTTCCCCCACCTTACCTCCACATACCTTAACCCCACTCTACATCCCCTTAATCCATCTACTTTACTCTCCTCCCTTACTCCCTCTCCCATACTTAACCATTTTGATTAATTAGCCGGGCCCCCTCTCCATGTGGACCTGTGGACCTACTCTTCTATCCTCCCTCACCCTACATTCTCTCACTCTGATTTACATTCCCTCACCTCTCTCTCCTCAGTGACGAATGTCCGCCCCCTCTCTCATTTGATTTTCTACAATTACATTTTTTACTAATTTTATTTCCTCCATTCATTATTTCCTCCAACCATATTATGACACATGGAAACCACTTATATTATGACACATGGCAACCACTTATATCATGACACATGGAAATCACCTATATTATGACACATGGAAACCAGTTACACTATGACATGTGGCACCCTATAATACTATGACACATGGGATATGACTGTGCGTTGACTTGTTTCTTACTAGGCACTTATTGGTCGACGACTGGATGATTATTGGGCTACCAAAATTTTAATTATTTCATGAATTATCTAAGGGGTAGAACTGCAAGTTTCCATAGTATCCATATGCTTTACATGAAAAGTATGGAGCCTTTTTCAATATATACACAAACTTCTCAATACAAAAAAAGCATGTGGGATATCAATTTAAAGGAAAAGGTGAAATTTTTAATGGAGTGGATGAAATCAGATCAAGGGCTAAGATTAACCCGTAAGTTAGATGAATGACTATTGAGGAACGAATTTGTAGAAGCCATAACTTGAGATTTGGAAGTTGGATTTGGGAAAACTATACTTCATTGGAAAGGTTTTTGACGAGGAATGTGATTGAATAGGTTTAAAGAGCTGAAAATGGCCATGATTCTCTCAAAAATTGAAAGAATAGTCATCTTGATTTTCAAGGTTTGATGATAGATATGCTTGGAACCTCAACTTCCCTAGGCTATAAATTGACATCCAGAAATGCAAATCATGCTTAAGAAGACTCATTGGAAATATGAGATGATGAATATTGCATCTGGAATTTTTTCCATGGCTAAAATGGAAAACATATTGTTCATAAAATTAAAAAATTGTACACTTTTGTTAAAGGAACTCAACTTGAAAATTTGAAAAGAAGTTTATTAAATAAAATGTATTAAAGGAATAGGTGGGCCCTACTTGGAGGCACTAATTTCAATGAAATAATTCATTAATTATACTTCAATCAAGCATTAATTAAAAGTGGTTTACTTAGAAAATGATTCGTGGAAAGTCCTAGAAAGGAAAACCCTAACTACTTCAAGAACATTGACAAAAGATTTTAAAAGGGAAAGAGAAGGAACTATCAAGGGGTTGGCAGTCAAAAGTTTCTATAGGGGTGAAAAATATACAACAAGCAAAGTTCTATCTCTCCAAGTTTCCGTGGAATGGCCTACTAAATGTTTTCCTCTACATATTATTATTTTTTGTTTCTTTCCATTAAATATTCCATGAACATATTGAGAACATTATGATTTCGGTCTGAGTAGTTCTTTATTTGAAATATTCAGTCATCTTGTGACATTTCATGTCTAAATGAGCACAGTCCCTTCCTGTAAAAAGAAAATGAAATTAATTTTATTTCCTATAATAGTCATAGAGACCCTGTTTAAGATGTTCCAATTCTCTAAGTTTTTGAAATTATTGAACTTATCATATTGGGTTATTTTTATAAATTTCTTCTACAAAGAACTACTCAGGACACTACATTAGTGATTTCTTAGACTTGAGTTGAAATAATGTGATTTCAAATGTATGGCCCATCAAAACAAAATTCGGTTGTAATGGAGTTATCATTTAAATTTCTTGGAATACCTTTCATTTCTTCATATTGAAAAAGTCATAGCAGATTTTGAATTCAATTTATCTTATCATAAAGAAAAAATGTTTGTTGAAGGGAGACTCCAAAACCTTGTAGACACAAATATTTGTTGGCACATTTTATCTTATATTTTCTTTAAATGATATGATGTATATTTGTATAACTATATACAAGGGTTGTAAATTTGTATATATAATCTTTCTTGGAAGATATTTTGGGGTTTTCTCTTTAGCATTCACTCTTTACATTCACTGCAAAAATATACAAAGAATCTTCCAACATTTCATCCAAAGAAGAGTACCACCTCTATAAAAATGTAGGGGGATTCAAATCCTCATGAGGTTTTTATTTGGATCCTAGCTAATATAAACATCAACATTTTTGGTGACTTCATCGGGGAATGATTTATTTTTAAGAAATATGATACTTTTTAGGATAATATATTATTGGAAGACTAGAGGTTGTCTAGTTGAATTTTTTAAAGAAGATCTAGAGATTGATTCAAAATGAATTCAGTTCTTGAAAAAAATTGTTCAAGGAGAACTAAATGGACTTGAATACATATTGTTGAAACTTCAGTCACAAATAACTTTTGACAACATTTTTAGAAAAAAAGAACAATCCAATATTTGGTAGGATGATCTTCCCGGTGACTCCATCATCAAAACTCTAGATTTTGAAGAAAACTTCCTTGGTGACTCTACCAAAAATATTCAAGAATTTCAAGAAGACCTATAATATGACTCCCCCAAATATTTTATTTCATGTTGTGATGAAATTTTACCTTCCCCATAAATCACAACATAAAGTATTCAAGTTACAATAAAAGGAGAATATATCCAAAGAAAAAAACGACCACATAGAAGTCCACTCAATTTGTAAGGAGAAGTTCATCCCTTGCTAGATATTTCCATAGACAAATTTCCAATGTTCTTCATAAATGCCTCAAGAGATGAAGAGAAACATTTGATTCATTTTGATAGTGTTTGTGAGATATATAATGTGGATGAAAATGATGTTTCATGTCATTTATTTATCTTGACTCTAAAGGAAAATGGTAGTGAATGGTTTTATTCATTGCTTCCCGAAACCACCATTAGTTGGGATGTATTAGAAAATCTATTCATTGAGAAATATTTCCCAAGGAAATATCTATATTATCTTTTCTTGAAACTAGTTGACATCCAAATGAATGGGAAAGAGACAGTCAAATATTTCACTTTTGGATGCATGAAGATTCTTCACAAGATTCCTTAAGAAATATTTCCAAATGATGTTATCATTTTTAGTCGTTATGAAAATTCCTTTCCCATGAATCTAATATTTTTGTTGAAGAAAGAAGGAAATAACAGTTGGAAATATTTGATGTAGTGAGCTCAAGTCATTTAAAGAAACATTAATGAAACCAATTCTAACCTATTAAATCCCCAAAAACATTTAGATGACAATAAAGGATTGAATTTAGAATAAAGACTTGATGAAATATGTGAACCTTGTTTTTAGATCTTAGTCTTCAAATAGAAAATGAGAAACCCAAAGTTCCAATTCAAGAAGAATACCATATTCTACATGTTACATTGGAGGGAAATTTCAATGTCTCATGTGTTCAATTTGAAAATCATGATCACAATAAAATCAAAGATGAATTTGAAGAACCCCCACTTGATGTATACAAGGATTTCATTAAATATAATAATGATAAATATGTTGGTTGTGGAGCCTGATTATCTTCTTGATTCAAAGGTTTTTTTTAGCTCTGTTTGGATCCCATTTCTTGATGGGGGGTGTGGGGGGGCATGCCCCCCACTACTATTGTCAGTTTTGATGTTTTTGGAAACTGCGGGAGGTATTCACCTCTCAGATCACCTTTATTATAGAATAATATGCCAAGAAGTCAAAGGAAAACCATTGAAAGAATTAAAGAAGCCCCATATTATTTATATTGCTCCAAAATTCAAGTCGGCTTGCCAGAAAAGATAAAGTAAAATGTATTTTCTAGAAAGGATAGGTCGGACCCACTGGAAACGTTCACTAGAAGATTACTATAAATAAGGGTGAACACTAGATCATTTGTACACAAACTCTCCACTATGATAAAGGGCACAAGTATAAGTGTGATTTGTAGTTGCTACATTCCTATGAAGGAAGGAAGGCGCATGTCTAGTTGCAGTATATCTCTCAGTCTTAGTGATGTGATAGAGGTGAGATAGAGTTTACATTTTTGAGTTATTGTTGGAATCTTTCTTGTTGATTTTCTCTAGTGAATAGAGCTTGGTTATTCTGTCTTTGGCATGGATCTTCTCTATAAGAAGGAAATGGGTTTTCTCCCCTTGTGAAGAAGGGTTTCCCATGGTAAACTACTATACTTTGATCGGGGTGTCCCTTGAGGATTCCTATGGTTGGGTGGAAATGAAAGAACATTTCCTATGGAAAAACGAGCAGACCCATAAATTATTTTTGTAATTTGTTCATGGTTAATCTTCTTGATATCCTAGTTATTTATTGCAATTGTGAACTAGTATTTAAAAATTCAACATGGTATCAAAGAAAGTCTTGAAGATGACCATTGAAAAAAAGGTAAGGATTTTCAGAGCCCTATTGTTGGTAGAAGAGAAGGGTTGAGTCCCTTAACAATCATGTGATGAAATTTAAGGGTTTTCGTAGGCCTCTAGCCCTTGTTGAACCCATGTCTAGGGTCTTAACAGAAAAGTGCAGCTAGGAATAGTCCTACTAGGGCTGCCACAACAAGAAAGAAACACAATTTAATATGACCTTCTTCTAAGATAACTTGCAAGTTCCTTTGGCATGTTTTCTGTGTGGCAGTTTGAAAGATTGTAGGGTAAATTCTGAGATAAATTACAAGCCTGATTTCAGAGGAATAATTTAAGGATGAGATTAGGCCTAGTTTGACTTGCAAGGATGATTTTAAGGATGGAAATTTATTTTAAAATGTAGAAACCTTAAAAAATATTACTAATCCTTGATATGCCAACTATAAATGATTGGTGATATTTTTGTAAAAATATTCAAATTTCTAAGGATTTTATATAGTTTTTATAAATTTTTGGCGATTTTTAAGGTAAAATAATTTTATCCTATAGAATTTGGGCGAATCATTTTTAAAATAGCGAATCTCATTTTTGGAAAAACCATGGAAAATTAACCCATCAGCGAAATTTAGCCCCTTAAAATCATCTTTGTGTACCTCAGATACTGTAGGAAGAACCTTGCAGTCTACATGATCAGGTCTGAAGTGAAATTTATAATAGATTTCAGCAAAGGTATATTCCAACAAATTTATGAAAAACTTCTTAAAGAATATTCCAACGCAAGTTTGGTATAGGCTCATACTGTTTTTAAAGTGATTTTTGGAGCCTGACCTAAGGCTAATCTAAGGCTACTCATTTGTGGATGAAGTTGCACTAGAACTGAAGAATGCTACAATTTTGGAGGTATGCACTTGTATATATATATATATATATTATTTTTTATTTTGTATCATTATCATGAGAGTGCTTGTAGGAGGAGTGACTTGTGTAGAGGAATCTCAAATCTAGTACACTCATAGGAGCACTACACTCTCCCTGGTAAAGAAGATTCCAAGTTTGATTGTTTTTAATTATCATGCCTCTAACCTACATTTCTAGTACATCTGACTTGCTACATTAAAAGCAGGTCTTGTAGCTGTGATAACGAATTTTTTTAAATTGCTTTGAAGTTATACTAGAGGTGTAATTGTTGATCTCCTCTCTAAGATATATTCTTGTTTTTTTGTTTTTATTCTGGGCAGGTTATCTTGTTAAATTCCAGGGAGGTTTCCATGGAAATATTATTGTTCTTATTCCTTGTTCCAGGTAGGTTACCATGGAGGAAAGTCACCAGTCATAGCTCTGAGAGGGAGCTATAGTGACGATTGCAGAAGGAAACTTATTAGATGATCTCTAGTTTGAGACATGAAGAAGTATGGCTGAAGTTTGTACAAATTGACAGTTCAACTAGTTATGGCATAGAATACTTTCTCATTTACATTATACAACTCTTTTAGTTCTATGGAATATGGTGATCGGGCTTCCACAGCTCCATGTTGAGCATGATGGAATTTTCATAGGTTCTTCTCTTGGCACAAATGCCAAGGTATTTTTTCCAGGAAGTGACAATAGATCCAAATGGATCTTGGACTTTGTGCATTCATATTTGTGTGGGCCTATGATAGTTGCTTTCTTGAGTGGATCTGGTCTCATGGATGAGACAGTGGCAGTGACTATGACAAGTTGGTTATTGTGACAACTTGGACACTTCAGGATATTTGTGTGTCTAGTTTGCATTCACGTATCAAAGGAGAAAATGATGAAGTTAGACCTTTCAGTCAAGAAGGGTACATTTGTTGGGTACCATGAATCGTTGAAGGTATATCGGATCTACATCCCAGGTCAGAGATATATTGAGGTGAGAAGGGATGTTTCCTTTGAGAAGGAGGTATCCTTCAAGATATCCATAGGATCTCACATGCATATGAAGGGAGCATCAAGAAGTACAAATCAAGATTTTTGGCTAGAGGATTCTCTTAGGTGAAGGAATATACTATGAGGATACCTTTCCTCATGTTGCTCTATATACCTCCATTCAGACTATTATTACAATTTCTTCAGGCTTGGGTTGGAGATTACATCAGATGGATGTGAAGAGAACATTCTTCAATGGAGAGATTGAGGAAGAGGTGTATATCGAGAAACTAGATGGTTTCATGATTCATGGGAATGAGTCCCATGTTTGTTGGTTGAAGAAGGCCCTATATGAACTCAAGCATGTTTCTTATGCTTGGTATGCAAGGATTGATGTATACCTGATGATTTTGGGTTTCAACAAGAGTGTTGTTGATGCCAGCCTGTAATATTATTAATGGTCACTCTCTAATTTTGATCATGTACATTAATGACTTATTTCTCACCAGAGAAGAGAATATCAATGCTTGGTGCAAGCATGAGTTGGCCTTTGAATTTGATATGAGGATATTGGCATGATGCATTACTACTTGGGACTTGAAGTGTGGCTGAGAACTGATGAGATATTCTTGAGTTAGGGGAAGTACATAGTTGAGATCTTCAGGAGATTTGGGATATTGGATTGTAAGTCCATGACCACACCGATTATGATGAATATGAAGAAGTTGAGTGAGTCTTCTTCTTATTCATACTTGATTGATTAGACCATATACCGAAAACTTATTTGATCATTGATGTATCTAGTTAACACCAAGCATGATATTTTCTATGCAGTGAGTTCACTTAGCCAGTTCATGAGTCAACCAAGACAAATACATTGGGTGGTTGCAAAGCATGTGTTGAGATATTTGTGAGGAATAGTTGGATATGGAATGAGACATGATTCTAGTGTTGATATGAGACTATAAGGATATGCCGATTCAGATTAGGTAGGGAGCACAGTTGACAGGAAGATAACATCTGGGTGTTGCCTCAATTTTGGATCTGTCACGGTTTTTCTAGTGTAGCAGGAAACATATGTGGCTTTGAGTACCATAGAAACTGAGTATATTGCAATATGTATGTAAGTATGTGAATCAGTGTGTCTTTGGAAGATCTTTGGAGGATTGTTTGATCATATATTGGATCCCACTGTGATTCATTACATTCGATATATGGTGCAAAGGAAGGTAGCACTAGTGGAGTACCTTCCTACATATGATCATATTGCTAATGTTCTAACTGTGCCTCTTTCCAAGTCAAAGTTTGAGTACTTCCATGATAAACTTGGAGTGGAATTACCCTCTCATTAAGAGGGAGTATTGATGATTGAAACTTTGTGAGACATTCTTCTATGATGATACTCCCTAATGGACTGAGTTGAGTATGATACTTATCGATGGACTAATAAGTTGTACTAGGTTGGTGCCCAGTGACCTTTGTCTTGTAACCCATGTGGTTTAGATATTTCTCTAGGTAATATCCCTAGAGTAGTGGGATGGGTTGAACTGTGAGGACACTCTCTATATGTTCTCCCCAAGGAAATGAGTTGGGCCGATATGATAGTGTGTTGTGTCTTCTCCTTGTCTTCTCCCCGATGGACTGAGTTGGGTTGACCTGAGATGGGTCTTCTCCTCATTTGTTCTGGGATGGGTTGACCTGAGACAGGTCTTCTCCCTAGGTGGATGGGTTGGGTCAATCTATGGGGACATCCCTAATATTCTCCCCATATCAGGCTAGGTCAACTTAGAGAACACTCCTCTCAGACAGAGTTGAGCATGACACTTGTCATAGTAGTGACAAGTTGTCCTAGGGTGGCACCCAACTTCCCATGGGATTATACCATGAGGAAATGTCCCTTGGGAGTTGACCAAGTGGACACGTCATGGGCGAGTAGGTCCTTGATGATGTACTATGGGTTAGTAGGTCCTAGTGCCACACTACGGGGGAGTAGGTCCTAGTGTATTATAGTGGTGATGAAGTCCTAGAAATGGTCCACATTGGGTGTAGCAATGTGCGACATGATGATGATATGAGTAGCATACTCTCCATAACCATGGCATGGTTGCAGGACCATGGAATAGCCTGCAAGGCTATGAGAACCAAAGGAAAAGCATCATGGAGAATAACTCCCTAGCTAAGAGGGAGTGTTGATGTTTCTGGTAGCTGCGAGAGGTATTCACCTCTGGGAAAACCTTTTGTTGGCATGTTTTTAGATAGAGGCAGAGTATGCGTGTTTGTCATTGATTGCAAAGATCACAACCAACAACACACCGATGGGGATATTGTTGGCATGTTTTCAAATAGAGGAAAAGTATGCATGTTTGTCATTCATGGAAAAGATCATGACCAACAACACAACAATGATCGCATGGCAAGATCAGAAGCTAAAATCCATTTCAGAGTTTCGGATACCGGGAGTTGGAAGTGTCAAAACACTTCATCACAGAAATTTCGAAATGCCGAAATGCGAAATGCCGAAATATTGGACCATTGATCCAACTCCATTTCAAACATTCAGATACCAAGAGCTGGAAGTGTTGAAACACTTCATCATAGAAATGCCAAAACACCGAAATGCGAAATGCCAAAATACCAGATCGTTGATCTGACTCCATTTCGGAGTTTCAGATACCAGGAGTTGGAAGTGTCGAAACACTTCATCACAGAAATGCTGAAATGCAAAACGCCGAAATACTGGACCATTGATCTGACTCTATTTCAGAGTTTCAGATACTGGGAGTTGGAAGTATCAAAACACTTCATCACAGAAATGCCGAAACGCTGAAATGTGAAACGCTGAAATATCGGACCATTGATATGACTCCATTTCAGAGTTTCGAATACCGGGAGTTGGAGTTTCGAAACACTTCACCATAAGAAGGTCGGAATGTCGAAATGTCAAAACACGAAAAACACCTTTTGGTGTAGGTTTTGAATACTGGGAGTTGGATTGTCAAAACACTTCATCACAGAAATGCTGAAACACCGAAATGCGGAATGCTGAAATATCGGACCGTTGATCTGACTCCATTTCGTAGTTTCAAATACCAGGATTTGGAGTGTCGAAACACTTCACCATAGGAATGTCAAAATTCCAAAATGCCGAAATACGAAAAACACCTTTTGGTGTAGGTTTCGGATACCGGGAGTTGGAGTGTCAAAACTCTTCACCACAGGAATGCCGAAATGCCAAAGTGCCGAAATGCAAAATGGCGAAATAAACGCAAGACCCTATGGATTTAATCCAACGATGCTAGTTATTTGAGCATCTGATCAAAGGGATATTGTTGATCTTTATGATTAACTGTTCAGTTGTGATTTAGTTAGTAGAACCGAATCATGGTTCTTGGATGGTTGGCGATTCAGTTGCTAAGGCATTTTTCCCTAAGAAGATTCGAGGTGTAACTGAAGAGAAAGTGGATAAAAGATATACTCTGTGACTGTGTTCGTGGGGCTGGGTTGAGTGAAAAATGAATTGAACTGTAGAAAGGTAAAATTACAGTATGCGTAGTGGAAAGAAAACAAAAAGATGAGGAACAAAAGCTGAATATAATAGAATAGTGGAAGAGAGCAGAAAGAGCACATATCAAAGATGCATATCTGTGAGAAGAAGATAAATCCGAGGTGTGCATGATGAGAAAGAAGATAAGATCAGAAATTTGAAGAGGATGCAAGAAGGGAGACACCGACGTAGGCAGGGTAGAGAGGCATAGTTGAACAGTGATAAGCCTGGTAAGCAAATGAAAACTATTG
>JASDQU010218420.1:2919-13997 GCA_032191745.1 Picea mariana | reverse complement strand
ACAACGAGGCAATGACATTGGAAGCTGCCATGATTTGGAGTTCAACTGAAGATCTGAAAGATATTAAAAGATTGAATGGTGATTAGTAAATCAAATTGGACTCTTAGATAATGTGCCATTTGTAGTAGAGTTTGTTATTAACTTGATTTCTTCTTCTTGGAGGGTGCCGTAATTCAAAACCAATCGTTTTTTCCTCATGCAGTCTGCAAAACGGACCTCCGAAGAACACTGAGTTTATCCCAAATGGTTGCGAAATACCAAAAATCACTCATGAATTACCTAATAGCCTCCTTTCTAAAGAAAACCAGTGTTTTATTGTTTTCTAATTTGCCTCGGTCTGCTCAGAAAATTCGTTTTAAAATCATGTGTTTTAACAGTTACGCATTTCTGGCAATTACCTCTGAAGAAATTGAAAACTAGATGATGCCTGCTATGGTAATATTTCCAGAACTTGTCTCTCACAGAGAAGTTCAGATCGATGGTCATCAAGATTCATAGTATTGTTGTGATTCAAGCCAAGGACTGAGATAGAAGATTATTGCCGTCGTAGTTGGATTCTGAAAAAAAAAAAAAAGGTTTGTTATTTCAATTAATCACAGTTTCAATTTCGTTTTGTTTTGTTTTTTTTATTATTATTTCCCAATGCTATTATTGTTTTGTTGTTTTATTATTTTATTGTTTGCATATCTACAAATTTATTCAAACACTGTTATAGAAAAAATGTCACAGTTACAGCAAGTAAAAGCATGAAACATTTCGCTGTATCATCATGTTGTCACAGCATGTAAAATTTCATTGTAACAATGACTGTCTCAGCATGTAAAAATTTCATTGTTGCAGCTTGTAAAAATTTTACTGTATCAGCATGTAGAATTTCACTGTTTCAGCGACTGTCTCAGCATGTAAAAAAAATTTCACTGTTTCAGCATAGAAAAATTTTGGTTTTGTTTTTATTCGTCTAAATTTTTTTTTTATTGTGTGTATTTGTAGGTCAAAGGTTGGACGCAAAAACATTCATTCCTCAAATCAGAATCATTCATATTTTCTGATCCTCGCAATCGCACAAAGCGCGGAGGAGAGCATACTTATTCTAGGTAAAAGAAAAACTGAAAAATAGAACGTACCTACTCAATGCTAAATGGAATTAGAAATTAGTTATGTGTAGGCAAATTTCCAATGGAGCCAAGCACACAATAGTAACAACATATGTTCAATTTTAATCTTTCAAATGATTAATGGAAATATTCAAGAGTGAATGAATCTAGTTGTTGTGATTGCAAAATTTCTAAATAAAAATAAAAAAATGGAGCTCATCGAGTGCTTACCTGGAACCATTGCTCGATAATGCTTTCATAAGCATGTTTTTCCTCACTCAGATATTCCTACAACAACTCATTGTCCTCCTCAAGTTCCTCAGATGTCGATTCCTTGTTCGTTTTTGGAGGAGCATTTAAGCTCATGGCTGCTGTCAAGATCTCCTCTTCCTGAGAAAAAGAAATCACAGTTTTCGCCAGGATCTGAGCGAGCTGTTCCAAGCTGACACTCATGGTTAAATCATATTGCAAAAGGGGTTCTTACAACACCCAAATCAAAATAAAAAAATTGAAATTCATACTTGCTGAAACACATGAAAGCCTCTTCATAGTTGCAAAAATCAAGCACACTTGTTGAAATTGAAATTCACACTCTAGTTATGCTTGCAAGAAAATCAAACTAAACTTCAATCCATCGTGCTTCCCCGGCAATGGCGCCAAAATGTTAGGCAGAAATATTGTCGTTTAATTCCATTGTAGTACTTGCCCAACTATTTAATTTGTCAATCCGAGGTTCGTAGGCTTACGGAACACATGCACTATATATGCAGGACTAAAGTAGAACTAATCTAATCTAATTTTCTTAAATGAAATTAATGTAGGAAAGCATTGAAAGAATAACTATGAAAGTAGTAAATTAATCTAGGAAAATAATACAACATGTGAAGAGTTGAATGACAAAAGACAAATGTGAGTTCACACAATACATCAATCTCAAATTATATTACAAGAGTCAAATGACAAAGTATAAAAGAATAAAAAAGCTAAGATCCCCTTCTCCTAATTACAAGACTAGATTATGAATTACATGATCTCTAACTCTCCAAGCTAATCTCTCCTATGAATAACATGATCCCCCTAATGAAGAGAGTATACATGAGAGTATTGAAGAGTGTCATAATTACAGATCCACTATTCTCTCAACTATTCTCAACTACTTTCCTATTATTAGAATATATGATCCCTTCAAATCCTTCACACATATCTCACATATCTTAAATAAGATATGGAATCTAAATCTTCCATGAGATTCTTCTTTGAATATGCGTGAAGATGAAATTCGAATTTGAGGCTAGGTGGTAATATTTGACTTTGTTAAAATCTTCACATATGCCTGCACACATCATCAAACTCATCCAACCTTGATATATAATGAAACTATGTTATTTTTCTAATATTTAATCACAAATTCACTTATAATACTAAAATGAATACAATGAAAAATAATAAGGAGAAACCCAAGTATTATTATGGAAATGGTATGATGGAAGGTTAATGGGATGATGAAATGTAAGGAATAGTGAAGGAAAAAGAGGATATAAATGTGACATTTCTGAGGCCCAACAAAACACATTCTACTAATACATGGATTCATCGAAAAATAATTGTAAGCCTATTCATACAACACACACACGAAACACTTATAAATATAAATACATGTACAAATACACAACATGCAATTGGACACATAATTGATACTTATCTTTTTTATAGAAGAACCCCAATTGCGTGTAGACATTTCAAGATCCTCCCATCCTTATACCATGCTTCTCAACACTATCAACAGTGGGTCACCCCCGAGCTAGGACTAAACTCCACCCAGGTAAAGAGATTCCTAACTAGGCCGAGGCAACATTAAGTTACAGAGTCAACAAGAAGAATTTTGTCCCGAGAGAAAACTCAAACTAACATCCTATAGTATCTTATTCCCCACATGTTTTTCCCACTGTAGAAAGTGTGCCCCTGTAACATTCCCCAAAAAAATAAATTATTTTTAAGTCTGAAAATGCTTAGGAATTTATTTCCATTTTTGGTAAATTCGAAATTGGAAAATTATTGCCATTTATGGCAATTCCGAATGCTAGATTTAGTTAATTGTAAATTATTATTATGATTGTTTGGAAAATATTTCATTTGACCCAACTAACTCTTTGACTATGACACTTGTAAGAAACAAATATTTTTATTTTTATTGTTGATGGACAAATGGAACAGCCAAGTTGAAATCAACTGACCATGACTCCATGAGTGGGGAACATGTTGGAACTACCTCAGGGTTGAATGCTACAAGTGGCAAATAAAGAATTTGGCCATTGGTAGACCCTGAAAATCAGGGATTTGGAAAGCTGTGAAAATTCCCAAAGGGGAAAAGACCTAGGCAAAAAGGCTTTTCGCATATATAGTATATGGGAGGAGGCAGGACATTGCCTAGTATGATGGGGAAATAATTATCTCTTGTTGTTATGAGAATTGTTTTCTGAGTGTGAGGCAAGGAGAATTTTTTTTGAAACTAAAAGACTATTTCTAAGGAGGACTTTTGTTCATGGTCAGGCTAGGGGGTGAACAAAACAAGCAGATCGATTGTTATGTTCTAAGGTTGGGAGGAACTTGGCTGTTCCATTTGTTGTTTGGCAACTGTCCAAATATGTATATCTACTCTTTCTATGGTCAAATGTTATTTGAATGTTTGGTTGATAGAATACATATGTTTAAATCTGGATGAATTGTTTTGCTTATTAAATTCTTAGGGAATGGGATGAATTGTAGGATAAACCCTTACAGTTTAATTTGTAGGCGTTGATTAAAATTTCTATGTATCTTGTGTGGAAATGGAAATTAATTATGGAAATATATTAGGAGATACATCTATGTTAAATAAAATATCATTTCAATACTATTCTAGAGATCCCTACCAATTATGTGAACCATATACATCTAGATGTTCAGTTCTGCAAGTGAACTTTAGACTGTGCAAATGCTAAAGGAAATTTTGAAAGAAAATCTGAGATTTAAATATATATATGTACAGACATATCTCTGTAGGTTATATAAGCAGGGCTGTATTAAATAGTGGAAACACCAGACCATGCAAGTGCCAAACGAAACTTAGCATAATTATTTGTATATGTATAGAGATACACACACACACACACACACACACACACACACACACACACATATATATACATAAGTACTTATATAATTGTTGTGCATGACGTTGCATAACCTTTTCCTACAGTTAAGTAAATTATACATACGATTTCCAATGTTTGGACACAAGAGAATTCAAACAGATCTTTCATTATTAAAACTACGCAACAATTTATGTACAATTTAGTTATTCCCTTGTAAACCACAAAGAGGTTATTTGTTGTCAATGTATACAAAGTCATAGTACAGAGACTAATTAAAATAAATCACAGTATTTGAATGGCAGAAAGCAACAGTACATTCGGTTAATAAAATAATTTAAAAGATCTTTATATCCACAGTCTCAGATCCAAATAGTCATAAACAAAACACCCAAAGTGATAACCAACATCGTTGGGACCCCAGTCCTCAAAACCTTCAAGTCCAAACATTTAAATTGAAACCCAAGTACCTTTCTTGAATAAGATATGGTCCTGATCCATCATGATGACCATGTAAGCCCTGCAAGAAAGACACAACGAATTATTAGCGTCGAATAGAAGTCAAACAAACTTTTGCATATAAGTTAAATCATATAAGATAACGAAGATATCATCTTACAGGTTAATACGTATCTTTAAGTTATCACAGGTAGGCTCCCATTCATAGTCGTGATCCTTTGACATACCAAAAGGGGAAGAGTGAACTTGAAGAGTCTGATGGGTACCCTCGCAGTAAAACAGGGTCCCATCATTAGATGTGATAACCAACAAGGAAAAGAAAAGAATACTAACTGATTTCACAACTGTAAAGTAGATCAGAGATTATTCAAAAAAGAACAATCAACATCATACAACATATGATTACTACACAGAGTGACCAGTCGAGTCACAAAGAGTACACCAAAGTATGGTCCTCATAAGAACGAATTAACCTGGGAAATATTTATGAAGGGATTTAAATCAATACAGAAATCTTTATGAAGGAATTTAAATCAATACAAAATACTTAGGTTTTCTTTCCCTTTATAATTTAAAACTACGACAAGCAAATTCAGAGATTTCAAATGATAAGATTGCATAGCCTAGAACATTTAGACCAGAGGCTTTTTGCCCAACTCAAGTTACAGACAAAGTTATGGGATGCTAGTCCACTTTTTCTCTTAACATTTATGGACCGTTGATGGGGATAGATTTCAATTAAGTTACACCTAGCGTTAAGCAAACAGAACCTAATTTAAAATTTAGTCAAACACCACAGGAAGAATAACTCAATCAAAAGTGAGGACATGATCAAATAGTGATATTTATTTCCTAATTTTTCCATAGTTTTGACATGAACCACAATTAAGAAAGTCATAGGCCAGGTGCCGAAACATTTCTTCTCCAAATGAAAGAATGTCAGGATACATGGGGATGAGCCCCTGTTATTATTATCATGCTCTGTTATGAAAACGAGTCACGACAGACATCGAGGGGTGTATGCAAAGAATCAAGAGAATTTTGGAAATTTCAAATAGAGATATAAAGCCCCCATACAGTCTTCATGGGTGCTAATTTAATAAACTCAAAGGAAAATGAATTTAACACCTACACTGCGTAAGGGAAATATCTTTCCTTTGAATTAACCTAATCCCAAATTGGGATTTAACACCCAAAAAAATTCCACAAAGCAAGTAGGAAAACCACATAATAGACAGTGAGTCATACCAAAGCAACAAAGTCTCGGGAAGACATGGGCATAGCATAGGCATCAATACCAGATGGCGTAACCACATATGACAGAGAATGAATAATCCAAAATGTAGTATATTCGATAATTTGTTATGGCTAAATTAACGGAACTAACATCCTCACTACCTTGACCTTTTCGGTCCAGAAAATGTCTATGGGTTTTTTCACAAGTGCAATATCTATCGTAGAGTACCAGGGTGTGGGAAGAAGACCAAAACAGAGGTTAAGGGAGAAACCATGGAAAATTACTACGTAGTGTTGAGTATAACACCAACTGTTAAAGAAAATGAAAACCCTACCACTGAAGCCAAATGAATATCACGTTTAGGAACTGGAAGGTTATCGGGGCACATTAGTAATACAGAGAGTCAAATACCAAGTATCGAAGGATGCTTACCTTGCAAAGTGTTCCAACCAGTGTTCTCCTAAACGTTCTATTTGTTGAATGAGCTCCAAATCACGAATTTTGGCCATGACACCAAGCCGAATAGTAACACAGGTAGTCTCACAGTGGTTTGCACAAACGCAGGGATAGGAAATGAATGAACAAAACCATAGTAAACCCTCCAACGGGCCTAGAAATGGCGATCAGTACAAACTATGTCGAGGCCATGTGAACCATGCAAAGTGGCAAAAATGATGTGGGCACAAAGGTCGAGCAATGGCCAAAGGAGTATGCTATCGTATATATTAAATGTCGTTGGTATAGTCATTAAGCGAGACAACGTTATCCTTGCAACTATATTAATTTCCATAGTTATGATGAAGTACAATTACAAACCAGTTAGGTTTTTATAATGTGCATCATTGTTGTTTCGGTTATGCTATAGCTCTTACCTATCATCTCGTTAACACTTAAGACCAATTTAGTTACCTTGGAGTCGTTCGACAAGAAGAAAAATTACAGTTACCCTTGTGCTAGTCACGACCACCTCGAGTTAATGCTTATGTGCATGGGTGTCAAATACTTATAGATGTAATAACAAATGATAAGGTTTGTTAAACAGTAACATAATTATACTATGGATTGTGCAGATAGGATAGAAGTCCTATAGTCTATAATTACTTTGTGAAAATAGAATGAAATACCAAGGTGGATATATGCTTTAGGTAGTAGATTACACCTTCGCCCTTGTGGAAGGTAGAATTGATATTGTCATAATAAAATATGTACACCTAATTATATATGTAACTTACATCCATGTCAAGAAGCAGTAAGATTAAGAAATGGATGCCAAATAAGTTGTAGGATCTTTCTGTAATAATGTTAATGATTGTTTGAAGGTTTTCCTCTTTTAGACAAATGATCAGGTCTGGAGACCCTAAATAAATTAATTTTTTATTTTGTAAATTTGGGAAACATTACATGTGGTATCAAAGCAAAGGTTACAACACTTGGACCTTAAACAAGGCCAAAATATTTACTTAGCACATATTTTTTGTTTTTGTAAAACTAACAAAACAATTACTGTTACAAACAGAAAGTAGATATTAGACTCAAGGAGAATCCTAAGCAAAGGCCTCCCGAAGGACAGAGGCATAACAGTGATGAAATTTCACCTACCGAAGTTCTGGAAACTATGAGAAATATCATTATCGAGCTACAATTTTTCAAAGAAGACAACGAGAAACTGAAAAAGGCACAACATGAACAACAAGAAATAAATGAAGTTCTTCTACAAAGCATAGTAACAAATAAGATCCCAAAGGACCATAACCAGGAAGAAGAGGTCAGTAAAAGGCCCTCCAAGAATTTTGGTCCTGAAGCAGAAAAAGGGGACAACTCTTCCGAAGGTACACCTTCAGCAAAAGATAAAACAAAAACAGGAAGAAAAGGAAACAGGTGGACCACCTTGAGGGAGAGTTTAAGAAAATCAAACTGTCTACCTTTGAAGGGGAATCTAGAACAGGGGAGGAAGCTGAAGCATGGTTATTAGACATAAAGAAGTATTTCCAGATATACAACTATTCCAACAATATGAAGGTCATAATGGCCATCTATAATCTGAAAGGAAAAGCTAACATATGGTGGTAGGACCTAAAGTTGGCCAAGGGCCTAAAGAAAAAATAGATGGAATGAACATATTTTAAGAAATACTTTAAGAAACAGTATCTATTTGAAAGTTACTATGAAATCAAAACCAAAGAATTTTATGAACTACGACTCGGTCAAATGGCTATGGGTGACCTAATAAACAAATTCCTGGAATTATTAAGGTTCGTCCCTTATATCTAGGAGGAAAAAGTAAAAATCCAGTGGTTCCTAAGTTGTTTACCACAGTCCTATAAGGACAGAATCAAATTCAACAACCCTAATTCCTTAAGTGAAGTTTTCTGGAAGGATCGAATGTGTTATGACCAATACAGACAATGGTCAGAATTTCCCAAGGCTTGGAAGGAGAAGAAACAAGACCAAATGAACCAGCAAATGAAGGGATATCAACCAACCCCTTTCTGGAACACAATAAAGAGTTTTCCAAGGAAATATTTTCACTCCAACAACCAGAACACCCAAGGATGCGGTAAACCAGTTAATCTGGGAACAGAGAAGTTTGGGGACAACCTGAGAGAACCGTTAAAATGTTGGGAATGTAGAGAACCTCACTTAAGGAGGAACTGTCCACATTTGACTTCAGCAGCCAGGACTACAGTTCACAACCTACAGGAAGCCTCTACAGTGGGAGATGTGGGAAGAAGTTTACATCGGATCAATGCAGTCATGGATGGATGGCAAGATGACCACTAGTCCACTATAGTGGAAATTGAAGGTAAAATTAACAATACCCGTGTTTCTATTTTAATTGATCCTGGACCTACGTTAAGTTATATCGCTCCTAGTGTAGTGGATTCACATAAACTTAAAAGAACAAAACATGCAAAATCCTGGCTAGTACAACTTGCAACATGGATAAAAAGAAAAGTATCTGATTTTATTTCTAACTATGAGTTCAGTTTAGGTGGTCAAAACACAAAGACAGATATGAACATTCTACCATTAGGGTCTTATGACATAATTATCGGAATGGGTTGGCTAGAAAGACATAAAGAAATTTTAGACTGTTATGAAAAATCACTCAAGTATAAAGACAAAAATAAAACTGTTAGAATAGTACAAGGCATACAAAAACCAGTCTCAATTAGGCAGAGTTTAGCTATGGAATTTAAGAAGTGCATGAGAAAGGGTTGTCATATTTATGCCATCCACGTGACAAATCTTTTGGAGAAAGAAAATAAACCTAGCTTGGAGGATTTTTTTGTCTTGCATGATTTCAGAGATGTGTTTATTTATATGATGAGATACCTGAATTACCCCCAAAGAGAGAGATAAACTTTTCTATCGACCTACTGCCTGGTTCATCCCCTATATCTAAATCACCCTACCGAATGAGTTTACCAGAATTAACAAAATTAAAAATTCAACTACAGGAATTATTGGACAAAGAATATATCAGACTGAGTGTTTCACCATGGGGAGCACCAGTCCTTTTTGTTAAAAAGAAATACGGAAATTTGAGATTATGCATCGATTACAGACAATTAAACAAAATGAATGTTAAGAACAAGTACCCCTTACCTAGGATCGATGATCTATTCGATCAAGTAGGTGGGGCAAAGATTTTTTGTAAATTGGATTTAAGATCTGGTTATCACCAGGTTGGAATAAAATATGAGGACATAAGTAAAACAAAATTCAGAATGAGATATGGACATTACAAATTTGTTGTTATATTGTTTGGTCTCACTAACGTGCCATCCACATTTATGTGTTTAATGAACAGTATTTTTAGTCAGTACTTGGATAAATTTGTTTTGGTATTTATTGATGATATCCTAGTGTACTCTAAAATATAATAAGAACATGAAGAAGACCTAAGGGTAGTTCTTCTGACTTTAAGAAAACACAAACTGTATGCTAAATTCGACAACTGTGACTTTTATCAAAAGAAAATACAGTACTTGGGACATGTAATATCTGAAGAAGGTATTTCGGTCGACCCAGAGAAAATACGAGCCATCATGGAATGGCCGATGCCTAAAGATGTAACAGACATCTAGTCATTCATGGGAATCACCAGATATTACCGAAGATTTATAGAGGGATTCTCTAAAATTGCATACCCAATCACATCTTTACAAAAGAAGGGAACCAAGTTTAATTGGTCACAAAAATCTCAGGACAATTTTAATAAGTTAAAATAATTTTTAACAACAGTGCCCATTTTAAAGGTAGCAGATATGGACAAGGACTTCACAGTATGTGTGGATGCGAGTAAAGAAGGACTAGGTGGTGTCCTAACTCAAGAAGGACAAGTTATTTGTTATGAGTCCCAAAAACTAAAGGAGTACAAACAAAACTACGTCACCCATGACTTAGAGTTGGTAGCTGTAATACACGCCTTAAAGATGTGGCAGCACTATATAATGGGCAGAAAATTTGTGTTATTGATGAATAACAACGGTGTGAAATTTTTGTTTAGTCAACCAGACCTTAATGCAAGGCAAGCAAGATGGTTGGCCTTCTTGAGAAAATTTTACTTCGAGGTAAGACACATCAAGGGAAAGGTAAACAAGGTGGTTGATGCTTTAAGTAGAAGAGTTCATGGGCTGTTTGAAATAAACATTAGCATGGCAGAAAGCGATCTTGAGTAGAGGATAAAGGATGCAGGTAATAACGATGAAAATTACACTAAAATAGTGGCAGATTTACAGAACAATATAGAAAATTCAAAAAAAGAAGATCTGTGTTTGGACATAAATGGTCTACTACGATTTAAAAAGATAATATACATACTAGATTCGATGGAATTAAAGTTAACGGTTTTGGACAAAGTACACAAGAAACTAGATTCTGGTCATCCGGGATACCAGAAAGCGGTAACAACACTAAGGAAGTTATTTTATTGTCCTAATATGAAAGAAAAAACAACATAATAATTATCTAAGTGTCAAGATTGTCAACAGGTGAAAGATGAACACTGACATCCAGCCGACCTATTGCAGCCCTTACCAGTGCTAGAATGGAAATGGGAGACTATACCGCTGGACTTTATTACAGGTTTGCCTATAACTCAAATACATAATGATTCAATTATGGTGGTAATCGATAATCTTATTAACTCTG
>JASDQU010218417.1:15578-27412 GCA_032191745.1 Picea mariana | reverse complement strand
CTGGAAGGCTACCTTCGTTGCTTTGTCTCTGATAAACAAACACAATGGTTCAAATGGTTACCCTTGGAAGAATGGTGGTATAAAAATTCCTTTCATATTGCAACAAAAATGACACCATTTATGGAACCTTATGGATACCACCCTCCTTCCATCACTTCTTCTCTAAAAGAAAAATCTAAGGATCAAGCAGTGGAAGATCACATTGAGAATCAACAACAATTTCTCCAAATCTTAAAGGACAACCTGACCATGGCACATAATCGCATGAAACAACAAGCAGATCAACATTGTAGTGAAAGAAGTTTTGAAGTAGGGGATTGGGTGTTTTTAAGACTACAACCATACTAACAGATGTCCCTCAAGCAAGCCAAGAAGGATAATAAATTATCATGAAAGTACTATGGCCCTTATGAGGTCTTGCAAAAGATTGGTACTATGGCATACAAATTGGAGTTGCCTGCATCATCAGGAGTACACCCAGTTTTCCATGTTTCAGGCTTAAAGAAGGTTATAGGCGACAAGATCCCAGTTCAAACTATATTGCTAGAACTTGACCAGGAAGGAAAAATCATATTGGATCCTGAAGCCATCACTGACACAAGAATTTGCTAGCTGAGGAATAGATCCATTTCATAGTATCTCATTAAATGGAGGAAACTATCGGCTAAAGATTCCACTTGGGAAGATGAGTCTTTTATATAGAAGCATCCAGAGTTACTCAAGCATTGCAAACAACACTTGTCTCAAGGGGAGGGGCATGTTAAACCCTAATATTGGCTCATTACCCCTTAATTGGGGCATATTATATTAGTAATGTTATTTTATTTATGTCATCTTTAGGCCATTAGTTGTAATTATACCTCCTAGTCTCCTATATATACCAAGGAGACATTTTCATTTTGAATCATCTTGTACTTGAACATTTAAGTGGGGTAAAAGGTGGTTTCCCCCTCAAAGAGGGTTATTATCTGAAATTATCTCTTTTTCAAGGCGTTGAGTACTTTATCTGAGGTTTTTCTATGCTATATTGATATTTGGTTCCTAACAAGGTGGAGGTAGCAAAGTTTGCCTCTCAAAACTTCATTTAAACATGGAAGAGTAGGCAACATGCCTGAGTGGCTCAGGACAAGCCACAAATGAGTGTTAGGGGCTTGTTGGACATGCAATTTTGGAAATAGTTTTGTAGTTTTGATGCAAGTTTGAGGAAAATTCCTAAGTAAAGGAAATGTGCACAGAAGAAGGGAATGTAGAGAGCGTGCAACTAAGGCACATATAGGAGGAAAGTTCCTAGAAGGAAGACAATGCGCAGACAGAAGGAGAAAGAAAGAGAATAAAGCAAGAAACTAAGCATGACAGAAGGATGGCAGCCTGACATTCCAGAAATAAAAGAACAACAGAAATATTGAAAAGGAGAAGAAAGTTGTTGAACAACCAGTTTACTCAATTGACCATGCACTATAATGGGGTATTTTTAGGATGAACGGATTAGGTTTTTTAGCCCTAGAATTCTATATAAATATGTAATGGGTTGGGGGATTAGGGGTTCATTTAGTTACTGTTATGATGAAGTTCGATTATATTATGTTAGGTTTTGTTATGTTAGATTTTGTCCTGTTCGATATTGAGTTCTAGAGTTCTTGAATGTAACAATTGATGGATGAGAAGAATAAATAAAGTAATTATATAGAGATGTTACAGAATCTTGTGTTGTATGTCTTTCTATGTTTTATTATGTTCATACTATTTTCATGCATCGTAGAATAGATTCGTATTATGGTTAAACATGGTGCCATGTTCATGACTGTGAGAGTAACAGATCTATGCAGTAATTTGAATTATGTGGGGTATACGAATTTGAACCATGAGTAAGTTAAATAAATGAATAGAACAAAGTTATGCACACAACATAGTAAGGAAGAATGAATTGAATGTTTGCCTCATGTTCCCGTAGAAGCCTGGTTCTCGTAGTCCCAATAGATACCTCGGGTGAGACTTCATCTGTGCAAGTGGGTGATGCCGAAAGGGCCGGTGTCTGGTGGATTTTGTTGGTCATAGATGAACCAAACCTAGGGTCTTACAACCCACGCGAAGCACCAACAATATAAACACTTGGGTCTTCCACCTTTGAGCTCTTGATTGCATCTCACAACCAACAATCAACTAGATTGTACAACCTTGACTACAACCAATCATCAACCCACACATCCTTCATAGAAATATTTGGCATTCATAAGCAAGTCTACGAATATTATGAGATCATATTAAACATCATCGTTATCATTAAAACTTTTACAGTATACACTATCAATATTTTGAGTTACTTATCCATCTAACCCATAAGCAAATGCGTAATATGCAACATGGACTTTTCACACAACGGAAGACAATTAGTGTATAGTGGAACACTGTCACATGACATAAAAACCATTGTCAACAAAACCACTATCATTGTCAAATTCTATTTCCTTCAAATTTAAGGGTACACACTTTATGACAAACAACAAGTTTATATTTATCAACATGGATCCCGACCATTACAAACATCCTTCTCATGAACATGACATTTGGCCATTTGTAAACTAACTTTATTCTCTCTCTCTCTCTCTCTCTCTCTCTCTCTCTCTCTAGAGACCATGGTAACCACTTGAATCTCATAAAGGGATACATTTTTTCTCTAATTGTCTCTTGAATTTTCTACCAAAATAATTCCTCTACCTATTCTCAGTCTTGCGTTCCTTTATTTATAATAGCACATGCTTCATGTTCTAAGGTTTCCTTTACTATAGTTTCTCAGTTTCATGTTAGGTTGACCATATTAACCTCACCTTAATCTCCACCATGTGGTTCTTTGGGATTTCTCATAATTAGCATAAAATTTGGCGATCCAACCTACCACAATCTCATGCCACAGGATCTTGATTATTATTGCTTCATGCTACTACATCACATCTATATGTTATTTTTTTCATGTGCATTTGTGTAATATTTAAAGGTTATCTTTGTTTAATTTTGATGTGAAA
This sequence comes from Picea mariana, assembly GCA_032191745.1. Classification (NCBI taxonomy): domain Eukaryota; kingdom Viridiplantae; phylum Streptophyta; class Pinopsida; order Pinales; family Pinaceae; genus Picea; species Picea mariana. The sequence continues at coordinate 24,392 of JASDQU010218417.1, read as the reverse complement.
TATATAAATAAAAGTGGTTAATTTTTTTTTTTAAATTATTGTTGAAGTTATTGTCTTCAACTAAAAATCATTATCAAAGGTGTAAATTGTTGATTGTTGAAATGTTGTTGTTGTAAAAGTTCTAGTCCTACAACACTATGGTGCTAGTCACAATAGTATGGTCCGTTGGAAGTTAATATTGTTGGTGGTAGAGTTTAAGATGGCTTACATTGCAGATGCTATGCTCTAACATGGTGGTGGTGATGTCATGTTTTATAAGGGCATAAGTTGTTGGGAATGCATGTTGATGACTCCATTGATGCGAGAGTATAGAGATATCTTATTCAATAAGGCCCACTTTAAAATTTGAATCTTAACATGTAAGCAATGAAAATATAATCATTAATTAATGCAAATCTAATGTAATCTAGAAGATTGATCTAGATGATGAAAATTAAAATTGAAAATAAAAAATTAAAATAAAAAAAATTACATATCTATGATTTTAACTAAATGAAACATTTTAATGAACACTTGTTATAAAACTATAACAACAATAAGAAAATAAATAAATACATCAAATTAATTTGTTTATCCAATAACATTCTTCCTTTCTAATTAAAAATAAATAAATAAATAAATAAATTTGTTTATTCAATAATATTCTTTCTTCCTAATTTAAAAAAAAGAAAGGCTGTGTTCTTTTGCAAAAGATTGGCTTATACTAAATACAACCACCATTCTACTAAGAAGGTTGTACTTTTGTGACACTAAGAAGGTTGTAGATGAAAAGCACTTTCTCTGAGATTATCGAGTCTATACCCATATTAGATCTCATTTTCAAAATATTTGTCACACTATCAACCTTCTTGACCTCTTAAGTCAACAAAAGTATGGTGATCTTGGAAAGCTTCTCTTAGTGAATGTTAATCATTATTATTATCATAATTTAGTGAAAAAAATTCTTTATATAATTTATTTAATTTAAAATTTATATTTAAAATTTAAAATTTATATTTAAAATTTATATTCTGTATCACTCAGTCTGAAACTCACGTGAAATTATCTATCCAGGTGAGTCAAAGAATATGACTCAGCTGGGATGGAATCCGGATTTTATTAGCTTTGGGAGTGATCGAGTCTCGAGAGAAAACAAAAATAAAATCCACCAATAGATTTGGTCTAAATGTTACCGCAAACTTTAACCGCTGTGGGTGCTTTGAACGTTATAACGACCATATTTATATTTATTATTAGTACAGTCTCAAATTCGGTGGTTGGTGAATGCCGAAAGGACGGCTTGTAAAAGCTGAACCACTGGGAAAGAGAAACGGTCTAGAGGTGGACAGAAGGATTCAGAAGGAGTTGGCTGGAAGAAGGCAGTGTGTCCAGAGCGTGGCTGGTGAAGGTCAAAGGTTTAGGTTGGCATAGAAAATGAAACCCTAATCACTCATAGGTGGCAATCAGCTAGCTACCATAGTAAATTTTAAATATGATTAAGTAAAAATAAAAAAATAAACCTGTAAACTGATGTTTTTATACTAGTGAGGAAGTTAGTGGTTGAAATCACAACCATTGATTTATTGGGACTACTAAAAATATTCCATCAATATTTAATCTTGTCCATACAAAACTGATTAAGCACTAAAAACCTATTAAATATATCCAAGGTCAATAGGTGTACGCCATTCGACTTAATTCAACATAACCAGGATAGATTCCATCCATCCAAGGGGTAGGAGCAAGTAACCATTGACTTTGGTTGACTTTTCTCATGCCCCTTCTATGTACTAAATGTGAAATCGAGAAAAGGATTTCTTATTAATACAGATCAGTTTAGAGAAAGTGAGCAAGTCATAAGTAGGGTAGGGTTGGAATTTTTAAGAATTAGTGTAAAAAGACTTAACATGTTATGAGTAACATTTGAATTCATGTTGGAGGAAAAAAAATAATTTCTTCTCTTTACCACTCAAACTAAATCCATTTAAGATTGTTTGTCAATTTTATACAGCTTGAGTGTGCCTAATGGTTAAGAATATGTGTTTCTTTAATTCAAAACCTAATTCTATTATGACATTACTGGGAAAAACAATGTAGAATATAATGGCTAGAATTATTGTAGCTAATTTGTTTTTTTAAAGTGTAAGTGAAGTTTATTCCCAAAAAGAAAGGAAAAAATACCACAACAAAGGTTGAACCTTTTCTTTATTACAATTAAGGCACAAACCCTAAAGACAAAGCCATAACCATAACCCTACAAGTGGTAGGCACCAAGAGTTAGGGTTGAGTTGTGATTAATGTGGATAAATCCATTGACATCTTGATGGACCCTTAACTTTCACATTCATACTCTATTTGGAGAAAACAACCCACTATTAGAAGTTCTCTACCTATGTAGTGAACTCATGATACCATCCTTAGGGTTTTTAAACACAAAATTATTATGAAGGAGCTAAATTGGGTTCTGGAAGTTTAGGACCTAGAAAGGCCAATTTTATCATTTGCTAAGGATGGCTCCTCATAGTCACCTAGATCAATATATAGTAATATAATGAGTGTACAACAAGTGTTGTTATGACAATCATTTTCTCATGCTTGTTTCTTTATAATTTCTTGTATGCTATTATATTCTTGAAGTGCCAACATTGCATTCATATTAGGTGGCATACAAGCCTTATGGTTAGACAATGTTGCCTAAAAACTTAGGAAGACACTTGTTGTATTTATCAGACATATTATGAGTCTAATCCAATCATGTTAAGAGACATGTAAACATTTATAAAACATGGTTTTTCATCCATATTGATTATCTTTGTGTGAACATAGAATGAGTTGGATTTATAGGATTGTTGCTAGAGGAAGCTTGGGAAACCTCTTTCCATTTTTGTCTATAAGATTTCTTAAGATCAACAAAACTTATGTAGAATGTTTGATTAGATCTTCTTGTTGAGTACCCTCGATTTGAGTTTTCTTCTTGTGGAGTAGTTAGGTGAAAACTTGTAAGGAAAAGTTGGAAATATAGCCACCAAAAGGAAAGATGAAGCTAAACTTTAGATACCCAAGAAATGGGTGTTGTACCCAAACATGACACCAAAATGTTACCTCTCAATATCTCCCTACAAGGAAAATTCCTAACCTTTATCATGAAGATCTTAACAATACTATCAAGTAAGCCACCTACTGTTACTTTGGTGGTTTTCTCCACTCTTCAAGATAAGGAAATCTTATCCTAGGGGGGAATCACTATGACAATCTAAGCCTAATCACTTGGTATAGGGTGAAAAGTTATTTGCTTATATTGAAGGCCCAAGCTTACAAAGTGCTCAACACTTCTAGTACAAGATGTCCAAGTGGGCACACATTGAAGTAGTAGTGAGAGAAAATTGGTGTTCCAAGTACAAAACAAAAAAAATATGCCAAAATTGTTGAAATTCTAGGAGTTGTATCAGTGCTAGTGCAATTTTTTTAAGTGTAGACAGATGTGAAGTATTTCCCAAATTAAAGTATCCATTCATCATCCATAAATCATCACTTTCACATTGTGAAAATTACTAACAACCCCACAAATGTTTAGTATGTACTAATTAACCTAGGATTCAATGTTGTTATATGACTAAGGTTTTATAGAGAATATCTAAATTTCAAGTCTCCATAGTTCAAATAAAACCATAAGATGTTAATAATGATCTATTTAGGACCATTTTCCATTTCCATTAAAACAAAAAGTATTCAGAGAATCATCCACAATTAGCTATTTAGGACCATTTTCCACTACCATTAAAACAAAAAGTATTCCATGAATGTAGCAAAATAAATTCCATAGGTGATCAAAGTATTCAATTTAGAAAACAAACCTTTGTACCAACAATGAAAATTTAGTTCAACAACAAGGAAAGAGACTCATGATCCAACCACCATGTTTAAACATCGATGCGTTTTAGAGCTTGAGCAAACAAATGTTGTATATTGTTTTTGTAGGTGTTTTTTCATGAAATGTTGTATATTGTTTTTGTGGGTGTGTTTTCATGAGAACATCAATTACCATGAAAGTTTCAATTGATCACTTAAGAATGATGTGCATAATACCAATTTGAAAGTGCTTCTTAATTATATGTATATTCCAAATTTTAAAAGGGTAGTTTCTTAGGTGTTGAGATTATGTTTTAACCCTACAATCTTATTTCCATAATTATGACGTGTCAATAGTTACATAACTTAGAACTCAAATAAACATCAGCAAGGATTCAAACTTCAAAAATATTTTAAAATCGAAGATTGTAGTAGTTAGTGACCATTTATGGAAACAAATTTAGGAGATATGTGTACCAACACTCAATGAATTTTCCAATTAAATGTTCCCAACAAGTGTGTTATTATGCCTTAATGTTTGAACACAGTAAGAATGCATGAGTAAATTGTGAAATTTGACCTTCAAAAGAAACACAGATGTAAGTGTATCCAAGAATTTTTTACTTGTATGAAATCACCATTTAGATCAAAACTTAAAGTGTTCCAAAGCCTTTCAAAAGTGCACATAAATTATCCATACCCTAACAAATTATTGCTAATAAAGGTAAGGAATTTTTATTAATGTGTTAGTCGCTCCATCACTAGAGCCATCAATTGGTTAGCAAGAAGATTTTATATCACGTATACACTAAAACATTGAAAGGAATGATAAACTTAGCCATACAAGTAAGCATAAAGCAACCTTATGATCATTCAATTTTCTTCTTTAGGAAATGGAACTCTTAGTGAGTGATTTAATTGAGTGGTTAAGTGAGGGTTAGTGCCAAAATTTTGTGTGTAATTTAAAATGGAAAAGAAACTAAATGGAACCTTTAGCAAGTTGACCTACTTAAAAAAAAAAAAAAAAACTCATTCCATACAAATCAACCTACAATATAGTCTCAAGTCATGAAAGATTTGAAGCAACTGTTAGCAAATAAAAATTGAGTGGAGTGATATAGAAATGCGAATAATACTTAGATTAAACCCTAGATAACTAAAAAAAAATGGAAAATGAAAAAAATTTCAAAGATGGTTAAAGAAATAAGAAAGAAATGGCCCTTACCATTGGGCTATGGGGTTTTGAAACCCTTGGTGGATTCTTCACCTAAACTGTTGAAGTCCTCCAATATCGATGAATACTAGAGGATAATCAAGCTAAGACAAATGGAGCTTGCACACTTCAAAGTGAGGTTAGTTCAAATAAAGAAATAAACCCTAGGTACCCCAATGAGATTAAATTAGATGACTAGTAAAGAAATAAAGGCCAAAAGACATCTATCTCTAATACCAAATGATTATAAACTAGATCTACCAAAGAAATAACATAGAACAAAAATTCATACCATATTTTTTTTGAAACCTCTTGGTGATAGCCTTTTACCTCTTTGAAGATCAAAACTCTATTATCTCTCTTTAAAAATCTAGAACATTGCCCAAGATTAAACAAAATTACACACACAATAGGAAAGAATGATCTCCACTTTATTTCCAACCAGTAAAAATGGAGATTCCCTCTTTATATAGGAAAAGAGGCCTCCAGTACCACACATACAATACCATGAGCTGAAATGAAACCATGTGCTAGGTAAAAACTGTGAGCTCAATACCATTGGAAATCAAAACCAACTCCTCAAAGGTGGGGTGCCCTCAACTAACTAGAATGTGTGATATCAAACTACTCCCAAAACCAAGAGAAACCCTCTCATAATGAACAAATGATTAACCAACCGACACATGTGAGGTAGAAAAGGACCCAAAAACTATGGTGTCCCCTAACTAACCTTGATAAACTAAGAATAAATCATACAAATGTGTGAAGTGAGTGGATCAAGTGGTGCACCCCTTCTATAGACATCTAGTGTTACACATGTGAATGAATTAGAGAGAAAAAATCCTAGGACATTGTTCACATGTGTGCGAGAAGGAATCCATCTCAAAAATACACAAAAATGACTCCCACATGTGAGAAAAAGGCTCAAGAAAGGGGGCGCTCCTCATGTGTGCTAGGAAAATGAAGTAACAACCACTAGAACATGTCCATGTGTACTCCATGTGATGCCAAGTGTACAAGATGCTAGTGTGGACACCTCTATGATGATATGACATCCTTGTCATCACCAAGTGTGATGTCATAGATCCTAATGCAATGACACAAATCCCAAGAAAATGGCATGGATCCCAATGTATGTAGATATGACTATATATGGGCACATATGTCCCAATGTAGGTACATGGATCTTAAGTAATAGTGCATATATCTCGAGGTATGATGCATGGATTCCAATGTAGGGTGCCCCACCTATAATGATGAATCAAGCTTCAAACAAAATTCATTAGGAAAAATCACATCAAATAATTACTTCTAAAAACCTCATACATTATTTAACTTTATAAATTTTCCTAAGTTCACCATAGTAGGACAACCTTATCCCTATCAAGTGTGTCAATGCCTAGAACATAAAGTATTTCCAGGTGATTCGATCAGAGATAGGTAATTGATGACTAATTAAAATAAAGGGGAGGTAAAACTTTATGCTTTGACCCTCAAAGTCATTTCTTAATGATTTTTAAGTTCTATTATTTGGTCCAAAAGCTATGAATCTTAATTTTATACATTGCAAACCTTTAAGAGGGAGTCTTTCTTAATTTTATTTACCCCCTTTTTAATTTTTTTCTTTGATTTTCTTAGTTATTTTTCTTTAGATAATGCATTTTTAGAATAGGACTCTCTGGGGTGGGCCTTTTTTAATGAAGTGGCATAGCTCTAGCTTCATTATTTTTATTTATTTTTCATTTTGCATATTTCTTCTAGCTATTTTTTTGGCTTTATTTAACTTAGGCTTGCATTTTTCTTCAATTTATTCATCATACCTTGCTAGATGACATGTGATAAGTCAAACAATAAGGATGAAATGGTTTTTTTTTTAAAATGAGATGGAAATGAAAGGGAAAAATGGAAGGTGATATATACAAGGTTAGGATATGGGCTACATTACTCAACTCATAACACCAGTAGTACTATGTGGCCTAGGTCATGACACATATTTTTAAGGACATTTATGTCCCCTTATGGTTTACAAGAAAAAATACTAAAGTGTTTATTGTTAAGAAGACTTATCAGTTCATGCCAAATGTTAATTACTTTCATGACAATGTTATAAACCATCACACCATGTCTAAGCAAGAAACCCATACATGAAATCATATCACATGAACATAAGTAAATATCATCACGGAGTATCATCTTTAAGTGCACATATGATTTGAGATGTAAATTTTAGGAGTTGATATACCATGTTAGAGCTATCTGAAAGAATTCTTGTAGTCATCATGTATCTAATGGATGGAAATAAAGAAGAAGAGAAGGCCTGAATCAGAAGATATGAGCAAGATAACTCATCCAAGTAGCATCATCACACCTAGATAAGTGTGTATAGGTAGTTATCTTGAAGGGGAAACAAGGATGGTTGCCCACATTTGAGTGATAATTTTCTTTCCCTTCAAATTCCTGGGGTATTCCTTGTTCCAAGTTACAAATGGATTCCACTATTCATTCAAGAGATGGAATTCTAGTAGAAGGATTTTGGTCTCCATTTGCGAGGTTTTCTAAGTGAAGGTAAAGATTTTAATAAACCTATTCAAGAAATATAATGATTACATAATCTTAAAACATAAATAAACAATGGGACATTCACACATAGTATACATGAGGTTTACCATGGAAACACTTAACCAAGGAAACTATCGTAACTCAAATACACACTTGTGTATCACATTATAGTATCTTAACCATCTGTAATACACTATTTATATATTTTATACCTTGAATTAACCCCAATTTGTTAACCTATATTAGATTACAGCCCTAATCCCTTACCAACAATATCTTACAATCGGTTGAAAATAATTGGATGAAGAAACACAAAATAAACCAAAAATAGACCCCCAAAAAACTATTTCTCAAGGGTGGGGATGGCAGGCCAAGTGACGCCTATGCTCCCCCACACCCGCACCGAGATGTGGCTAAGTCTACCTGCGAAGAATGAAACACATATCCAATATAAGGGGCACTAAAGTAAGAGATGGTAGGAGGTTTCCTCCATTGTACTACTGTAACAGTTGCAATAAGAGAGACCTTATATTCCTCCTCTTTAAGGCTCTCAACAATGAGGAGATTGTTGTGCGCTAGTAGCTAACAAAACATGTTAACCTTTGAAAGAACATCCCCCTGCCATATCTTTTGCCACAAAGTTTAAATGAGGCATAAGTCTCCTTTTGTTGGAAGGGCCTTGTATCCATGTTTTATTATGTATTTTTCCCTAGGATTTCTGTGAATTCTTTCATTTTATTCTTGTTTTTTTAGGAAAGTGGCCCCTTCCATCTCTTTGAAGAGGAAATGTTCTAAAGGATGGAGCTCCCATGGGGGGAGGAAAGGTTTCCAAGATTTGTTATTCCCCTCTTCTTCATCCTTCCAATGGATAGATTTGGAAGTGATGGAATTCCCTCCAATTGCATCTACGGGTAGAGAACGATGATTTCATTGTGGATTGAATTAGGTTTCCTCCCCAATAATTTATGGTTCCATACATTTATATACCCATATAATGATTCCTCCATTTTCATATGGTGTTCTAATTTTTTTCCAATTTATGAGATGGATTTTTTCTCTTTTGATTTTCCTCCTTACCAAGTCATTATTTGATTAGACTTACCAAAGATTGGAAGGCACCTCCAAAAGATCATAAAGAGGAGCACATTTAGATTGACATTAAATAAATGACATATTTAATACAAACTAATTTTCTAGGGTTATTTATCCATCTT
>JASDQU010218410.1:7270-25325 GCA_032191745.1 Picea mariana | reverse complement strand
CATTCAACACTCTAAAACTAGGGAAAGAGTAGTATTCTGTCACGGTTTGTTCCAGATCCGGGTGGATCTGTGGAGATTGGTCTGTGTCCGCACTCACGAATTTATCCTTGAATACCCCCCCATCTATAATCATTCTGAAGAGCTTAAAGAAATAGAAGAAGAGCTTAAAGAAATAGAGGAAGCCCGAATTCTCCGAGGTAGAAGATTACAACTTGGCCACAAAAGAACAACCACCAACAACCACCAACAACCAAGTAATACACAAAAGGGAATTTCTTAATGTTCAAAGAGAATTTCAAACATTAGTCTTAATAAAGAATATCTTGAAGCAAACACGTATATGATATAGAATGCCCATCAACAGGACTCAAACCAACTACCTTCCTTCGTCCCTCTTCCGGTCCCAAGCAAGCCAACTCCCCCCCCTTACCTAGTCTTTTATGTTTTTCGGGTCTGGAGAGGTTGCATTGCTATTCTTTGAAGCATCATCAACCACTGAAGGAAGACCTTTCTTCTCCACTAATTCTTCTTACATAGTGTACAGAGACTCCCTAGGTGAAATTTATGTGATTTTCATGCCGAATTTGATGCGCAAGCAGAAAGGTCTGGTGCTCAATGCCTGGTTATTTCCTTTCCTTCCCTAGACAACTACATGGAATCCAACCTTACCAATGATAGCCTAATGCTATTGGCCTTGGCAACCTAGTGGCGTAGTGTGGCATTGCATGATCCCAATCCTCAGCCAGGCTATATTGGCCTCATTTGTACTTGGACATCTCCTCTTAAAGTAGCAAAAAGTGCTATTGACGATGATCGGTCCATGTGTGTGAAATCATATGCAAGCGCACCAATGGTGCATGTTTATGGAGACCCGAGCTTTACATTTATGTTAGTTTTTTTGATATTTCCCTCTGCTATGAACTTTTTCTTATGATTTTCTGACCAAATTCACTGAAGGAACATCTTTTGATAAATGTCGAGGATGTATTAAGGCTCCTCAACATCTTTTCTAAGATCCCTAAATAATGTTGATAAGCTAATGGTATTGGCCTTGGCAGCCTAGTGATAGCGCTATTAGGTTTAGGATGACCATTCTATGCAGAAGTGGTGTAGACATAGGCATTAGCTGAGGAAGGATGGCTCACTTGACAAGGGAAGGTGAGGAAGTATGGCTCATCTACATTTGAAAATATTATTTGGATTGGGATTATTTGTTAGGATATTTAGACACTTAGGAGTTAGTAAGATCTACTTGGTCTCTTGTGTCGTTAGGTAAAAGTGTGTTTTAATTTTCTGAAATTTCCTATCCATCCACGTGTTGTTGGTCTATTGCCCGCATACATCTGCGAGTTGCACTTATACAACCTACGGGTATCCACGAGTTTCACTGCATATAGTCGTGGACTTGTGTTAAAGTGGATTTTTTTAAAAAAATCTCTTTTTATTTATGGGTTTAGTGTTGGGTTTGGTTAGTTACCTGGGTTATCCTGAGTCCCTTTTTGGCTTTGCTCTACTGAATTCTAAAATTTTATCATACTGAAAAAGAAAACTACCTTACTCTTGGTTTCCCAACATTCTTGGCTTATTTTTAGCTTGCATTTTTAAGTAAAATGATTTGCATTTTGGAAAAAAAAAAACCCTCATGGCCATGAATCATGTATTATGTAGTTTGTTTTAGAAGCTTTTGTTATTTTTGCTTTGATAGAAAGAAAATAAAAAAACCTAGTTTTTCTGCTAATCAAATCTCTTTCTTTCTTCGGATTGTTTGCATTGTTATTTGAAAAAGAAAAAGATGTTAGCATAGGTTTTTGTTTTATTCTCATCTCGAAAACATTTCAATAGAAAATTAAGAAAGGAAATCCTTTTGTTAGCCTCTTTTTCATTTTGCATTAGAAAAGAAAAATTTGCATTTCAAGGTTTGAAGGATTGTTCATGCATTTTCTTTGTGAAATTTTTTCTTCATTTGAAGAATTAGTGTAAAGTTTTATTTGCTAGTGTTCTTATAAGTTTCATTTTTGTAAGAGTCTCAAACAACATCTGTTTCACCTCCACACCCTTTGAGTAAAAACAACCACAAAAATGAAGGCTAAACTTAAAAATGTACTAGACTTTGTTTCTAGGGTTCCCAAACAAGTTTAGGGTTAGGGCCTTGGATTAGGATTGGAGAGGTAAATCTCCAAGGCCGCAAAAAAAACATAGGAGTATGAGCTAGGGAAAGTCTCAAATCCAATTTTCGTATAAGTATAGTCGAGAGCCTCCTTTAACATAGGAGCTAAACATGAGGTTGCGTGAAGGAGAGGCGAGGAAATTTCCCCTCCGAAGCTTGACTAAGCGTAGTGGATAGATCGTATATTGGGGGTTTTTCCTGAAGTGGCATTGACTTATTTGGCATCATTCCTCTGCAAATTTTGAACCTAGTTGAAGTTTTCCTCAAGTGATACTGGCCCTCTTAGTGTCATTCCTCTGGAACTTCAGACCTAGTTTGAGATTTTCTAAAGTGACACTGACCCTTTTGTAGATAGTACTCTAGAAGAGCTTTGGGCTTAATTAACCTTCCCATACATTCGATCCCAACTATCGAATGTACCCCCTGGACACTGACTGGGAGTTGATGACCTTAGTGGCTTTTCCTAGGGATCTCAAAGGTGACTATGGGGGATTTTCGTGGTACCTGGGGCATATTTTGTATAACATTTTTTAGTACTATTGGAGGGTGCCCTGAGAAGAGTGGGTATTGTTAACACTCTGTAATTTCTCCAGGCCGAAGGGAGAAATTGTAGAGGTAACCAAAAACCACTTCTAGGTCAAAATCTAGCCCTTATTTCCTTGGAGAGGGCTCTCTCACTTAGATTACATGACAAATTAGATATTAGGCTAGGTAATAAGCTCAAAAAAGTTGATTTTTTAAAGGTCTGTTGATGAGAAAAGAGACAGATCCATTGGGCATGGAGTCATGTCAAATCAATTTTTTGTCCAGTGAGATGATGGGAAACATAGAGTTTTTTCACAGGAGCGAGGTAGGCATCTTTGGTGGAAAATTCAAATAAAATTGTTGCAGAAGGTGAATGTGGAAGGGGTGAAAGACAACACATTAGAGCATCAAACCAAGGATGAATTCTAAAGTGATTGCTTTAAGCTGAAAACATTAATAACTTGGCAAAAATGAAACAGAGCACCATTAAGATGAATTCTGGATCAAAAATATGTTTTTACCAAGAAAGAAGATACACATTAAAGGTATGTAAACAAATAATATAACTTACAAGTAAAAGGAGCACAAATCCACCAAAATCCAGACACAAAAATTCCTGCAAATCACTTGTTATTCCATTCATTTACAAGAAAAAATCTTCAAAATTACAATGCACAAAATCTTTTTTCTCTAATATGACCAACCCCTTTTTACATTAAAAATGCTAAAATATATAATCAATACTCTTCCCAAAAATAGCAGCCCGTTACATTAAAATTTGGAACTGTATTCCCCAAAAATAGACCAAACTGTTGCAAAAATAGGGCTGCAATGATGAGTTTATTTCTCCCAAGACATGACATCTGTGTAAAATTTGGAGGAGGTTTTTGTATATCATCTTATTCTAATAAAAAACCTCTCTCAATGTTTTTAAATTTCTCTCCATATATCCTGGATATGCGTTTGAAAAAGATGGATAAAATAGGTAGCAAACAAAATCCTGAAAATAGGCTCCAAAGAAGTCTTCGAATATCGCAATATGTAACACTTTTAAAAAACTCAAAGAGGTTATTTTTCCTTAGTCCATTCTTAGAAAAACCTCTTTCAATTTTTTGAAATTCTCCCTGTTTAATTCGGAAATCACCTCAGAGGCTGACTTGTCGAAATGGGCAAAAAACAGTTTTTTAATTGGGAAAAGTGGTTTTCGGAGGGGGTAGGATGGCAATTGGTTTAGGAGGGGGGGGTCCAAAATTATAGGAGAGTGACATGTGTTAATAGTAAAACCACTTTTCGGACCCGCCCTTTCGGTTAAATGTCAGAAGGGGATGGGGGGTCCAAAAAATATGGGTAGTCAATTTCCTTTGTTTGGTTGGTGTTATCATCATAACAATTTTCAGACAAGATCCAAGTCTTGGGAATTTAGCAAACCTACATCATCGCGGAAAATCTTGATAGTTTGGAGAATTGATAATTCAGAGGATGGGGACATGTCTGGTGGTGTATGGACAAATGTAGTGGAGGCACAAAAGGTACAACTCGACAAACCATTAATTATAAAATGACCCAAATCAATAGCTGGAGCCCATATCAGGCGATAAGCTTGCACAGGACTTAACCATATAAAGTTGGACTGAGGAAACCATTGTGGTTTTTAATATGGACATGTGTTGCCTCCAGAGATACGTCGGGGCGAAAGGCGGGTTGCCTGAAACCACTTTTGCCAAAGCCCCGATGTCACATGTTCCTATACGTCAAATCAGACACTCGTGGGGTATCGGTGGCGACTAGTCGAAATCACCCCATCTCACTCATTTGATATTTCACAACCATATAATGTCAGGTGAACGCCGCCATATAACAAACTCGAAAGCTAATCATTTGAAATGGATTGGCCAAGCATGGTAAATCAACATACTTTCCAGTGAATCTATCAGCGATTCATGATTGGAACTCTATAATTACTCAAATATGAAGGCATCATTTTATCCATAAGTGAAGTAATCTCCAATTCACTCAACTCTCTGATTTCTGAAAGAACGTTTCAGTGTCTACAAAATTGGGATACATGGACCAAGCTATATCTGGTGAAACTGATCATTCAAGCAACATGGAAGATTTACCTATGAGTGGGAAGGAAAGGGAAATTACGTGTATATTGGCAACTAAATTCCACACAGAACCTGCTATAGACTCAGGATTGGAAATCAAGATAAATCCCATCATGAGGGATCTAATTATCATCAGGCGAGTTGTAAAAAAGAAATGGAGCAAATGACAGAAGAAAGAAACCGTAGTTGAAACGACTCAAAGTGTTGGAGAGAATCAACCGACCTGGTTGGATACTCTAAAGGAGGAAATCGCTAAGCTAAAATAAACTCTCAGGTGGAGACGAGTACATCCCAGCATGTTTTGGACAAATGGCGCCTAGATACGAGGAACCTGTTCCTAATGGTCCCTCTAAATAGGGTAATAGATATTATAAATCATTTCTCATTTGTAACTGATCTCTAATCTTAGAACGATGAGAAGTCTGAATGTTTTGTATTCCATGAAGAGACCTTCTCTATATATATATTATCTAGAGGATATAGAGAGGCATGGAGAAAAGAGGAACCTGCCCTCTGTGTAGGAAGACCTTTGTAAACTTTTGGGACTAGAATGAACATATAAATGTAGAAACAAATTTTGGACTGTTTATGAAACAAATTCTAACTGGTGGTGATATGGGTATTGTTTTCGTTTCATAGTATGTGTTTCCTATGATCCTTTTTTCCATATATATTTTCTTATGTCTAAATTGGAGAATTAAAGGCCCATAATTCATCATTTGATGCTCTTGGTTTAACAATTTAGAATATGTTTATCTCTTCTAAACTAATTCAGAATTCATTCATATAATGCTTTGATGCAGCTATGTATCCCTTCTCTTCTGATGCCATGCGAATTTTTTAGATATAAAATCAGACTCACTACCTGATTTAGCCTTTTCCTCTTAATAGTTCGCAAGTTTGACGATGCATTGTTTATTCTAGACTCCATAGCCCAAATGCCATCTTCATTCCTCTAATCATTTTATAAAAAAACCCCCAAAAAACTAACCAAACCTAGCCACTTGATTATCAAAAGATACCCAGTGACATGAGCGAGCCCTTTCTAAGTTGAGCAGACTAGTGGCTCAACTCTAAAGCATGTTGAAACAGTTACCTCTGTCATTTTTATATTCAGTTGGACAAAATTTACAGAGTGTTAACATTCTGGCGTCGTTGTTGGGGACGAAATTAAAAATTTTCCTTGGGAAGAATGACATGGTTGAGTTCTAAGGTCTGAGAGTAGAAGACACTTAGGAACATATTGGTTGTATTCCTGCTCTGGCGACTCCACACATCAAAAAATCAGTTTGAAGGTGATTCCACTGGTAGAAGAATCCATAAATTTGAATTTTCAATGGTGACTCCACTCTCAATGCAGAATCCAACTTCCAAAACATTATTGGCGACTCCACTCAAGTTTCAAATGTAATTCAAATACTCCACTCAGAAATGAGATCCCTTGACAGAGGCATGAAAAGACATTATGGAAGAAAACATGTACTTAAAATTGGATTTTTTCCGAGGCATTTTATTGTTTGTTATAGGTTTCCATTGATTTTTCCTTGAACATGCCAAACAAATTTTTCTTTACCTGCTGCATTCTAATGATGACCATGAAAAAATTGCAATCATTCATCCTCCTCTTAAAATTGCACATGCATACCCCCACCGTATCGATGATTTCGATAAGAGTTTTACAGTTGGGCCATGTGATGACTATGCCAAGTCGGTAAACCCCATAAATCCAAGGCCGATGTCTCCCCCCCTGTTCCTAGTCCAACATCCTCCAGATCCCAACATAGATACCTACCCCTGAAACTACCCCAATTCCTCCACAATTTCCCTCCAAATCACCATGAATATCTACCTGTGCTTGATGGAGAAACTATTGTCATCTCAGATGAAAAGAACATCCAAGGGTTTGATCACTTCATAGATTTATTTGAGATTAACCATGACGATGTTTGTATGAGATCCTTCTGTCAATCCTTGAAAGGGAACACCAAATACTGGTTTAGACATTTGCAGCCAGATACAATTAGCTCATGGGAGGAATTGAAGAATGTTTTCTTGAATTTTTGGGGCAAGAAGAAATATTTGGAGCTACAACTTACAGAGTTATATACCTTGAAATGGAAGAGGAATGAAGCTATCTCTATATTCAGTAGAAGGTTTTCCAGTATTTACTACAAATTGCCTGACGAGATTCAACCCACTGAAGTAGTTGCCATGTTCCATTATACAACAACTCTTCATCCAGATTTGTCTTTCCTCCTGATGGAAATAAGACCTAAGTCCCTACAACAAATGTTTGATGATGCTCAGGATATTCAACACAACATCTAGGCATGTAAACAGATCCAAAAGGAGGAGTCAGATGCTCAAAAACATGAAAGTGAATATGAACAAGAAAAAGTTCATTGGAATCTTAAGCATATAATTGACAATATCATGGGCCCTCTTGAAGTCTTAAATGCTTAGGATCATGCTAAAAATTATATTCCACTTGATAAAAGAAAAGGTGTTGTTCTATCTTCTGAGCCATCTCATGATAAGCAGGGAGCTGGTCATTTTGTAGACAATCAAGAGGATGAGTTTGCAAACCAGTTTGTTGAAGAACAGATTAATGTTCCAAATATGTTCTTATTAGACGATGTTGCATATGATGTTGATTTGCCTATATGTTGATTTGTCGAATATTGAAAACTCTCTTCTCCAACAGTACCATGAGGAGAAAAATATCAAATCAACTGAAGAAAATTTTCTACCCCTATGCTTCACTACGTTGAAATTCTTGAAAGAGAATTCTTAGATCATTGTTGAGGTAAGTGAATTTCTGCTCATGAAAAGTCACACCAAACCAACAAAACAGATTAACGAAATATTGGAAAAATCTTCTCAGACGCTTGATGACCCTATTCTTTGTTCCGAGGAAGACCTTGTAGATTCATAAATATAGTCATTGGTCGAAGAAAAAGTTGAAAGTGATCATGTCCAAAAACCAAAAGAGATGGAAAAATGTACCTATGATGATACTGGGAAGAATGAAGAAGGTTGTGAGTCAGGTAACAAAACCTTGCCATTGTGTTTTTCCTCATTCGAACTGTTGAAACAAGATGGCATTTCAAATCAGAAAATATCCAAGCATGAAGTCGAAAATGAAGAAAGCATCGGGATTATAGATAAAAACTCTCTCCCCTTATGTTTTTCTTCCTTTGAATGGTTAAGAGAAAATTGTGAAATTTCAGAAAAAATAAGGAATTCTGACTATATTTGCACTAGCATTGTTTTACATGAAAAGGTTGTCATCATTAAAGAACACCAACTACACTCACATGCATTGCATGGTCATTACTTGGAAGGGTATTTCGATTCAAAATTTCAATCAGAGCTTAACCATCAGATTAAAGAGGAAGCCGATCAAGAAATTTTTATCGAAGGTCTTTTCCTTTCTCCTAGAACTAATGCAAATGTTCAGAAATATTACCTGCAAGACAAGCTATTTCAAGGTTGCTTGTCTTCCCCTAAAAATGACGTAGTGATCTTATTTCTGAACAACCTAGATTTAGATGAATTTTGAAATTTCGCATATGAAAACTCTAAATAGAGGGGAAATCCTAGTGGAAGAATCTTGCCCTTCTATCTTGATTCCTGAAAAGGAGTCATTCTTTCATATGATTCGGGATCTCGAGACACATTATATGGGAAACGTTTATGATCAGAATCTACCAACAACAGTGGATTACAACGAATCAATGTCTGCACCAAATCTTTTCACGTCAGATGATGTTCTTCAACCATGGTCGCTTTATGACTCAGGAAATCCCTACTACCACACTTCTCAATAACTCTGTCAGTTCTTTAGAAGTCAACGAGTTGAATCAACTAAAAACAAAAATACAATGGAAGGAGTAAAACATGATGGTTGTTTTACACATATTTTAGAAGATCCATTTGCAATCTTGTTGGAAGAAATGAACAATACAAATGTCTTTAATTTTTTGAGATTTGGATTTATGGATGAATTACTAAATGAATTGGCAGTAAGATGGATCTGGAGTAAGCTTGTGTAAAGCAGATAGACAGTGGATAAAGTACTTGCCTGGTTGCATTGGAATTTTGATTTTACTTGATTGAGTATTCATTTCAACGTTTTAGGGTAGGTAGGAACGTATGAATAAGCTTGTTGGATAGTCATTTTTCAGTTTATATTTCCAGTATTATGTACAATTAGTTTCAACAATATATTTAGTGTCTAGTTGAGAGCAGCGTGCAAAGTTTAGACTTCAGCAGACACTAGTGATATGGTAGGAGTAGGGTACACGCACATGTTTTTGGATCAGGCACTGGGTCTACAAGTTCTTTGCTACCTCACAGGGAGGATAGCATCCCCAGTTGAAGCCTATGTTATCACCGTAACAATTTTCAGACAAGATCCAAGTCTCGGGAATTTATCAAAGCTACATCGTTTCGGAAAAGCTTGATAGTTTGGAGAATTGATAATTTAGAGGACTGGGACATGTTTGGTGGCGTATGGACAAATGTAGCGGAGGCACAAAAGGTATAACTCGATAGACCATTGATTATAAAATGACCCAGATCAATGGTTGGAGCCCATATTGGGTAGTAAACGTGCACGAGACTTAACCATATAAAGGCGAACCGGGGAAACCATTGTGGTTTTTAAGATGGATGCGTGTCGCCTCCAGAGATATGTCGGGGCGAAAGGCAGGTTGCCTGAAACCACTTTCACCAAAGCCCCGATGTCACATGTTCCTATACATCAAATCAAACACTCGTGGGGTACCGGTGGTGGTTGGTCGAAATCACCCCATCTCACTCGTTCGGTACTTCACAACTGTATAATGTTAGGTGAACGCTACCATATAATGAACTCGAAAGCTAATCGTTTGAAATGGATTGGCCAAGAGTGGTAAATCAACGTACTTGTCAGTGAATCTATCAACGATTCATGATTGGAACTCTATAATTACTCAAATATGAAGGAATCATTTTATCCATAAGCGAAGTAATCTCCAATTCGCTCAACTCTCTGATTTTTGAAAGAACGTTTCGGTGTCTACGAAATTGGGATACATGGACCAAGCTATATCCAGTGAAACCGGTCATTCAGGCAACATGGTAGATTTATCTATGAGCAGGAAGGAAAGGGAAATTGCACATATATTGGCAACTAAATTCCATACAGAACCCGCTACAGACTTAGGATTGAAAGTCAAGCTAAATCTCATCATGAGGGATCTGATTATCAACATGTGAGTTGTAAAAAAGAAACAGAGCAAATGACAAAAGAAAGAAACCGTAGTTGAAACTACTGAAAGCGTTGGAGAGAATCAACCGACTTGGTTGGATACTCTAAAGGAGGAAATTGCTAAGCTAAAAAAACTCTTAGGTGGAGACGAGTACATCCCAACAAGTTTTGGACAAATGGCGCCTAGATACAAGGAACATGTTCCTAACGGTCCCTCTAAATAGGGTAACGATTATTATAAATCATTTCTCTTTTGTAACTGATCTCTAATCTTAGAACGATGAGATTTCTGAACGTTTTGTATTGCACGAAGAAGCCTTCTCTCTCTATATATTATCTCGAGGATATAGAGAGGCATGGAGAAAAGAGGAACCTGCCCTTTGTGCAGGAAGACCTTTGTAAACTTTTGGGACTAGAATGAACATATAAATGCAGAAACAAATTTTGGACTGTTTATGAAACAGATTCTAACTTGCGGTGATATGGGTCTTGTTTTCCTTTCATAGTATGTGTTTCTTGTGATCCTTTTTTCCATATATATTTTCTTCTGTCTAAATTGGAGAATTAAAGGCCCAGAATTCATCATTTGATGCTCTTGGTTTAACAATTTAGAATATGTTTATCTCTTCTGAACTAATTCAAAATTCATTCATATAATGCTCTGATGCAGTTATGTATCCCTTATCTTTTGATGCCATGCAAATTTTTCAGATATAAACTCAGAATCACTACCTGATTTAGCCTTTTCCTCTTAATAGTTCACAAGTTTGATGATGCATTGTTTATTCTAGACTCCATAGCCCAAATGTCATCTTCATTCCTCCAATCATTTTATTAACCCCCCCCCAAAAACAAACCGAACCTAGCCACCTAATTATAAAAAGATACCCAGTGACATGAGAGATCCCTCTCTGAGTTGAGCAGGCTAGTGCCTCAACTCTAACGTAGGTTGAAATAGTTACCTATGTCTTTTGTCTATTCAGTCGAACAAAATTTACAGAGTACTAACAGTTGGGATGGGATGCATGATTGGGATATGAAGTATGGGAGGGGACTTAGGATATAGAGTATATTAGTTAGTTTATCTATTTTATGTTTTAATCTTTTTTAATTTGTTTTTGTTTTATTACTATTTTGTTTATTTGATTTGTTTTTATTGTTTTTTGTTTTATTCCTATTTTTTTTTATTTGATTTGATTTCATTTTTTTTTAATTTTTATAATGTTTTGTTTTTAATTTAATTTAATTTAATTAATTTTTGTTTTAATAATAATTATTTTATTTCACTATTAAAATTATGATTACACTAAGCTAACTATTAATCTAAATATATTAACCTAATTACTAATTATTAACAATATTAACCTAACTAATTAATTTTTATTATTAATTATCCTAAGGTTGTCTAACTTTGTTTATGCAGAGATGAGTGATGGGTGCGATGTGGCCAATAAGATGAATGGACAAGGGAGTGAGTGGCGTAGAAGTGAATGAATGGTGTAGCAGGATGATGAGAGAAGGATTGGCTAAAATGGAGGGAGGAGAAAAATCATCTAAGGAATTCAACGAGCCATGCACCTTTGTCATGAGAGCAATGACAGAAAGATAACTGAATAATCAACTTTCCTATAAATTATAGGACCCTAACAGGTACTTGCACCGGATAAGGCTGGTTAGTGGAGGTCAGGTTAAATACTTCTCACTCCTTCATTCGCTGGTCTACGAGACTTGATTCAACCCATGCCTTCATCCGGAAGATCCCTTTCCACTTTTTCATTGCTTTGGACTCAGGACGTAGTCCACCTAGGCTGAATATTTGGAAAATTTGCTTTCGTGCGATGTTTCTCTTCGGGATTTTTATTGGAGTGTTGATTTTTGTAGTTGGCCTTAGGTTGTTTCAATGTCACTTATTTTGGATCATTGATTCATAGTGGTTGACCAACCACTCCGTTGGTCAGAAAAGACCCCTAGTATTTCTCTTGAAAGCATGGATATACCTCCTAAAAGGCGTGGGTTTTAATACCACTATTTCACAAGAGTTAGTGCGTGAGAATTTTATGGACATGAACAATCCCACAAGGGATGAACCTGTGCATAAGAATGATATGGCCAAAGTTATTGAGGATACCAACCAAGGGACCCCTGCCCAAGGGGATCCTTGTGCTTTTCCTTTCTTTGGAAACATTGGTGCCCCCTTGATGGCCACTTTGAACATTCCCGGGTTGAATGTAGGATTACCAGTTTGGTTGTGGACCACTCTAAATGTATTGAATGATCGTGACACTACTTAGATAGGCATCTTATGTCAGGGGAATCATATGGATTTTGATCCTTCACCTTCTACATCCGCAAATTTTACTTCGCCTCCTCCTCCCCTTTCTGGTCAAAGTTTTGCTACTAGTAACCAAAATTCTAAAAGGAATAGGAAGAGAAAGGGTAAGAAAAAGAATCCACCATCCTCCACTAGTCATGTTGGATACATGTCACTAGCCTCTGCAAGTCATGCTGGGGGAAAGTGATGAACCTCTGCTAGTCATGCTGGAAGCACGAGCCTAGTCCTTTCGAGTCATACTAGAGTTTAGCAACCAACCTCTACTAGTCATGTTGGGAGCGAAAAACCAACCTTTGCTAGTCATGTTGAAGATTCATCAACAACCTCTGCTAGTCATGTTGAATATTCATCAACAACCTCTGCGAGTCATGTTGGAGATTCGTCAACAACCTCTGCAAGTCATGTTGAAGACAAGAAACCAACCATTGCAAGTCATGTTGGGGGCACGAGTCTAGTCATTGTTATTACTACTGGACAAACTTCACCAACCTCTGCAAGTCATGTTGGAGATCAACACCTAGCCATTGCAAGTCATGTTGGGGGAAAACAACCAACTACTATGAGTCACGTTGGAAGAAAAATTCTAATCATTGTTAGTCATACTGGGATCGAGTCACTTGTTGGGTATGTGTTATATTCTTTGCACGACTAGCTATAGTGTTTGTTATGTTGCATCAGACATGCAGGGGTTCCGGGGTAGTGCCCCCGACAAATTTTTTTCCTTGGGAAATGTGTCACATTTTTGCCTCATTTTTTGTGTCACCTTGATTTTCATGTCCATTGTTGGGCGGTTTTTCGACACATGGTTTTTTCCGATTATTTTCTATTTCCGGTTAAGGAATTAGGGTTGTTGACTAATCCAGGTAATTGGGTTAGGGTTTTGGATTCCACTGGCTCCTATATGTATATTGTATTGTAAACAATGTATCGCTATGAATGAATATAGAATATGTTGATTTTCCCAGTTTGGGTTTTCAGGGGAAAATGTTTTGTGTAATGTGTGTCTTTTCCATTGTATTTTTTCTATTCTTTTATTGAAAATCTGTTTGCAGTAAAATATACATTTGGTATCAAATATTTTTTGTCTTTAGGCGGATGCCTTTGTGGTCTAGAGTTTGGATCGAGACTATGATAAACCTTGTTATAGTGGAAGATATGTGGTATTGATTTTTTAGGTGAAAAGAAATGGTGAGCAGTTCGAAAATGGAGGTCAAGAAGTTTAAAGGTAAAATGTTTGAGCCATGGAAGATCAAGATGGAAGATTTGTTGGTGGACAAATATTAGTGGATCACGGTGGATCTAGGTACTGCACCTATAGGAACTTCAACAGATGATTGGAAAAAGTTGGATCGGAAGGCGAAGAACACAATCTGACTGTGTCTCTTTGATTCAGTATTACTGAATGTGTTATAGGAAGCTACAACCATATATTTATGAGATAAGTTGGAGAAGTTGTATCAGTCTAAGTCCCTAGTAATTAAACTATTCTTGAGAAAGAAGTTGTATAAACTGAGGATGAGAGATGGAGACTCGGTGGTAGAGCATTTGAACACCTTCAATATTGTGGTAAGTCAGTTAGTATCTGTTGAGATTAAAATTTTAGATGAAGATAAGTGTATCACTTTATTGTGCTCTTAACCAGACTTGTGGTATAGTCTGGTTGTGGCCATAGGTAGTAATACAACTTCCTTGAAGTTTGATGAAGTGGTCTCATCCTTGTTGTCGGAGGAGATGAGACAGAAGAACATGGAAGGACAGAGCACAAATGCATTATTTGCGAAAGGATGCTCCTAGTAAATAAATAGATCTAATACCTCAGGTGGGAGATCTAAGTCTATGGGGAGATTTAAGTCTCCCAAAAAGTTTGTAAAGGTATGATGGAGATGTGGAAAAGAAGGGCACTACAAGAAGTAGTGTAGATCCAAAGTTGAGAAAAAGAAGGGATATGAAGAATCTCCTTCTACAAAAGAAAAGACCTCCAAGGAAGAAGGAGGGGGTGTGTACTTGGATTCTTCAAGCACACATGCAGATCATGAGGCATGGTTGGTTGACTCAGGTGCATCTTGACTCCACACAGGGAGTGGTTCTGTTTTCTTAGGTGATGACTCGACAAACATAATCATAGGTATAGGAAAATTCAAGTTGAGGCTCATAGGTGGAAGGATTAGAAAACTACCTAGTGTTCTGCACATCCCGTGATTGGACAGAAATTTGATTTCTTTTAAGAAAAATGGACGATGTAGGGGTGAAAACAATATTTGAAAAGGAAACCTGTAGGATGGTTCGAGGAGTAATGGTGTTGCTGAAGAGAGTTTAGTTTGGAACTATGTATAACTTGCAAGGAAGTACTATTAGTGATGGGTGTAATAGTTCCATTGTTCTTGATAATAGAGTTGAAAAAGAAAGAAATCCTATAGTATTTGGAGAAAAGGTTATGTCGTGGCATCAAAGAATAGGGCATATCGGAGAGAAGGGTCTTCGACTACTACACTGTAAATGTATGGTTGAAGGTATGTCTAATTGCTCTCTAGATTTTGATTTATGTGAACATTGTGTATATGGGAAGCAGAATCGGGTAAGATTCTCCTCTGGTGCAATGAGGGCAGAAGGAATTTTACAACTAGTTCATAGTGATGTTTTTGGACCTGTGTCGATTCCATCATTGGAAAAATCTATGTACTATATCTCATTTATAGATGAATTCTCTAGGAATACTTGGATATATTTCCTCAGGAAGAAATATTAAGTCTTTGACAGGTTTAAATATTTTAAGGCTCTTGTTTATAATCAAATAGAGAAAATAATTAAGGTGCTAAGGACAGATAATGGCGGAGAGTTCTGTGGGAATGAATTTGAATAATTTTGTAAGAAGTGTAGTATAGAAAAGTAGAAGACTACTCCATATACACCTAAGCATAATGGAGCTGCAGAAAGGATGAACAAGATGTTGATGGAAAAAGCAATGTGTGTGCTCAGTGGTGTTGGGTTAAGGCAAGAATTTTGGGTAGAGGAAATGGGTAATACATGTTACCTAGTCAACAGATCACCCTCATCAGTGCTGAATGAAAAGACTCCACAAGAGGTATGGAATAGTAAGAAACCTTCTCTCACACATCTCTGTTAGGATATTTAGACACTTAAGAGTTATTTAAGATCTACTTGGTCTATTGTTTCATTAGGTAAAAGTGTGTTTTCTAGTGTGTTTCTTTAGTATGCATTTGTAGTTAGGAAATCCGACAGTCACGATATGTTCCCGACATAGAGTGATCCGACGGTTCATACTCTCCTCGATCTTAATGGCCATTGATCCATGGCTTAGAACCCGATTGGTCCATGATATCTATTTAAAGAGCATGGAGGGTCATTTGACGATGATCGATTGTGAGAAACTCTCTTGTAAAATCTCTATGTAATATTTTTCTTTGCATTAATAAACTGCTCCAAGTGGTCGCGTTGGATGGGGCTGTGGATGTTTCCCCGTAGGGGTTTTACCACGTGAAAACATCAATGTGTTGATCTTTGATATGGTTATGTGAGTGGTTAGTATAGGTGTTCGTCCTATGTTGGAATACCTGTGTTGTCGAACATGGTATCATAGCTTGTTTGAAGACTCGCTCCTATTGTAGATCGAGATCATGAAGCCGAGTTTCCTCATCTCCATTTTATGTAATTTTTGTACATTCATGGGCTTAGAGGACTGTTCCATTGCGTCTGGAGCACTCATTTCATTCAGGAACACTTTTCGTTTCACTCGAAAAATTTTATGTTTGGCCAAGATACAACCATTATAATAAGATCTGGAGGTATAAAGCCTAAATACGCATTTTTAAAAATTTCTGCAAAATTTATTTATTTATTCATTTTCGGGTTGCTACTCTTTTAGATCTGTGCATTCTCTTTTTTCTGTGCCCTGTGCGATCTCGAAAAATCAGAAACAGATAGGAAAAGGTGCATCTTCCGGGTAAGATAACCGATATCTAACCCTTGTTGTTATCGAGAAGCAAATTTTTTTCTTGTGTGAAAATAGTTTTTTTTTAGCACTCTCTCCAAGGCCGTCTTCAACAACAACAACAAAAATCCTTCTTCTGAACATTACAATATGTTTTGCTAGACCATTTGGTTAAAACTTGCCTTTATTAAGTAAGAGGTCTTGAGTTCAAGTCTCTCTTTTGTTACTTTTTTTTTTTAAGTTTATGCTAAAATTGTAAAGTGTATTTCACTTCAAGTATAAAAGTGAATCACTATAAGTAGCTTTAATATTTTATTTTAGAGTTATTTATTTTGCATACAACTTTTCTATTATAAAGTAACTTCATTGTAAAAGTGATCCCCACTTCTCTTTATAAAAGTGGGTCACTTCATAAAGCAACTTACACTATCACATGGTTGGTTACTATTTATGCATTTTTTTAAAAGGGCATAACTCTCACATCAGAAGTCTGTTTTCCGTGTCATTTTTTTTAAAACCGCATAACTTTTTGAGATATTTCCATCCAAATCATCAGTTTCAGTTTTTAAATCCACATTATTTGCATATTTAATATGGATTCTACAAGTAATGTCTTGCTTACCAGCAACAACTACTTCTAATGGAAATATCATATGGAAGATTTATTAAGAAGTAAAGGCTTCTACCGGATTTCCTTGGGAAAGGAAAAAGAACCCAATGATGATGATAAGAAATCCAAATGTGCTAATATGAGTGATGAAGCATGTGGACTAATCAGAATGCCCATCTCTCCTTATTTAAGAGACCACCTCCAAGAAATTGATGACCCCGAAGAAGCTTGGGAAAAGATTGAATCTGTGTTTGGTAAACTCAATATTATTCGAGCACAACAGTTAGAAAATCAAGTACTGACCTTGAGTCCAAGTGATTTTTCTTGCCTTGGAGACTATCTATCTAAGTTTAAAACACCCAAAATTTTATGTGAAGAATGTAAGATAAAAATGGAGGAAGAGCATTGCATCTATCTTATTCTTTCTAAGCTAGATAGTGCATATTCTGTGTTTGTATCTACCTTTTATGCCATGAGAGAGGCTCCAGGGAAATCTTATGAAAAACCCACTCTTGAGTCATTTTGTGTTGCTTTTATTAGAGAGCAATATAAGCTTGTACAACTTGGAGTGATCAACACTGCAGGTACGTCCAACAAAGCCTTAGTTTCCCAACAGAAAGATAAACCCAAGAATCCCAAGAAGCAACATCCTCACCACAACAACAAGAAATATAAGGGTTCCAAACCCACTCAATCATCTTTTTCTCCAAATGGAGACAAATGAGAAAAATATAATAATAAGAAGAATGGCAGACAGTGCAACTTTTGTGATAAAGATGGTCATGATGAGTCCAAATGTTTCAAGAAGATGACAGATTTAGAAGCAGCGATGAAGAAGCACAACATCAATATTGACCCTTCTTCTTCTTCTTCTTCTCATGGACATGCACTTTCAGCTTCTGGTTTCTCCTTCAATACACCTTCTACTTCTAGTTCTGATAAGTGGCTTATTGATTCTGGAGCATCTTATCATATGGCTAAGGATAAAGACATATTTTCTACTCTAAATGAATGTAACACCAAGAAAATATTTGTTGGTGATGATAAATCTCTTAGTGTTGAAGGATATGGAACAGTACAAGTAGAAAATGGCCATTTCAATGATGTATT
>JASDQU010218408.1:0-11560 GCA_032191745.1 Picea mariana | reverse complement strand
TAAGATCTGATATATCTTTTCGAATTTCCGCTCCTTCTTAGATTTTTGATCTCTCGCTAGCTAAATTGGCATGTTATCCATTTGCCTGGCGAAAGATTTTACTTGAGAGCGATTTATTCTCCAATGTACTCGATGTGAGAACACATTATATTTTCAAAGATAATTGAGGAATTGTTTCTGGCAAAAAAAAGGTAGAAGGAGATAAAAGAAGTTGTAAAAATTAAGATATTTAAGTAATAAATAAGAAGTAAAAGGAGAAAAAAGAATTTATGTGTAAGTATTAAAAAGTGAAAGGTAGATATAATATGATCAATTTAACTTAGGTGGTCAGGGCGAATGATAGTTATCCTCCCCATCATGTTATTGTAATGGTTTCAAACCCTTACAAAACTTGATAGCAAATTTTACAAAAAGTTATAATTGTACTTTATTAATAAAAAAATTTACCATGAAATTTTATTCTTTTGTCATTTTTAAAACTCATAAATAAACAAATCAACTTAGTAGCAATTTTACACAAAGTTATAATTGTAATTTATTAATGAAAACTTTTACCATAAAATTAATCTTATGAATTTTTGTTCATTTTTAAAACACTCAAAGTTTTAAAAAAATAATAAAATTTTAAAACAAAATAAATTAATTATAATGGACCTTTACTTTACTTAAAAAAATTGAAATTTATTTACTTTTAATTTAATTCACCCCTACAAAAATATCATCACAATTTCGACTGAAGCTGCTTCAGTGCAGAAGAATTTTTTTTACATCTAATCTGGCCTTGAAAGAGAAAAGAAAGTCTAGAAATAAGTAAGAACCAAATGGAATCACAAAGTGATTGTCATTGCACAAGTTCAACCTTTGATGTAAGATTATAAGGCTTCCTGTGCAAGTTCAACCTTTGATGTAAGATTATAAGGCTTCCTGTGCAAGTTCAACGAAAAGCCTGTGTGTTTTTAAAGCCTAAAACTATGAAGATTAAGTTTAAGAAAGTGATATTTTTTTCTACATCATCATTACGAACTTAGGAGTGAGTCAGTAACATGGTAAGTTATATATATATATATATATATATATATATATATATAATTTTAAAATGTGAGATACTGATTTGTAAAAGTTAAATTTGCTACTTGAATTTGATCAATTTCGTTTTATAAAACCAATTCCAGGTATAAGAAAATTCTGTATATCATTGGTGATATACATTTGAAAACATCAATTCATGAATACACATTTTTATTTTATTTAAAATTTATAAAATTTAATAAATAATTATTAATATTAATAAATATAAAATATTTAATATTTAAAATATTTTTAATTAAGATTAATTAAATTTATCATTTATAATTATATTAATTGAGGTTTTGGGTTACTTGGTTATGCATAGCTTTTAAGGTTTTCCTTTAACTTCTAAGTCACTAGTGTTGGAATAGTGCTTACAATAGAATTGGTTTGAATAAGTTGGAGGTTGTTGAGAGATTCTCTCAACCTCTTTCTCTATGTTTAGAATAAGTTGGATCTAAATCCAACTATATAATTGTGTAGTAATTGTGCAGAAATGAAAAAGCAATAAGTATATTAGTTTTGTTGTGTACTCTTGTCCAATTTCTGCAATGTCAATTTTTAATAACAAGTTCAATTATACATCATTTACTAAGAACAATATGAATCATCTACAAGTTATTATAAATTGTAATATAAATTTAAAAAATTAAAAAACCTCTACTTAAATAGAACTTGATCTCTACAAACTAAGACTAAACAAAAAACTTAGTAAGGTCGAAGAGTAAGAGTTTGACTTGATCTTGGGAAAAAATCGGATAATACAAATATTGAAAAGAGAACTTGGCAAGCCCGTAACAATGCATCTCCTATTGTCCCTGTAAGTTGGATTGAGTGAGAAGATTTATTTGTTTAGGATTTTTTGTGTACCCATCCTCATTTTTTACTTGTAGTGTTATGATAATTATAGATGTACAACATTCCGCAGTTGCGGCTTCAACCCGAGAACGTAGACAAATATGATGCCATTCTAGCTCTCCTACTACACCAGGTGTATTTGATGTAACCAAAGTTTGGATACTATAGTGTAATTTATTTGATGCTACGATGGAATTTGACCAAAATTGCATCGTTACATTACAGATGCAGGAACTTCTCATGTACTCAACAATGAGATGAGTATTCTGTCAGTACATGCATACTCATACTCATCTCACTGTTCAGTACATACCATAATAACTTCCTTGTATAAACAATTATTTGTCATTTGTGAATGACATGCTAAGACCATGCTGGATAGAAATCTGAGTTTATAATAGATAATTAGTGCTTGTGCAACAGAGTTGAGATTAGGCCTTACCCAAGGATTAGCCTGTCCTTCCATCAACTCCAAGACAATAAATTTGCAGTGATATTAGGGATAAGAAAGCTAATAACAACGCCCCTTATAATGATCTCAATAATATGAGATATAATAGGCAGGCTAACTTTTGAAGATTGCATACCTATTTTGAAGCTTCTAGGAAAGTCAATAACTCATGTGCAATGATAATATATTGTATTTATAGTTATAGCTAGATTGAATCATGGTTAGTATATTATGATAAAGTTGCAACAAAGTGAGGAATAATTTGAGAGGGTGAATCTAGAATGCTTTACATGGAATGCACTAAATGTCTATTCTTGTATGTTTTGAGGTGAAATCCCCTCTAATTCTTTTTGTATGGGTCCTCATATGGAGTCCTTGTTTTGAGGCTAAGGAAACATTGGAGTATGCTTGCATATTTTCTAGTAAATGTTGAAGTGAGAAGTGCTACAAGCTAACAATCATCAACAACTTGAATGTTCTATAAGAGCTTCTCTTGAACAATCATGAGCTGTAATGCTCATGCAAGACATAAGGCATAGTTTTTGAAACGTACATTAATCTGAGGTCTTCTACAAGAAGAAATGTGTCCTTGCATGGGAAATGGTACCACAGTTTCGAAGCTCAATAAATTAGTCTATTGTTCTAACTTGAACATTGTTGCAAAGAAATACTAGGAATAACTGAATTGCACCGAATCAATTAAGATTAATCGATTTAGAGTTTACCTCAACTTAAATAAGAATATATTAAGCATACTAACTTCCTATCTTGTTGCTAGTGAATCGCGGGAACATCTATGGAACATTACAAGAGGAGGCGTGGCAAAGAGACCATTATTGAAGCTAGGTGATACAAAGGAGGGGAAGGCCCCATTTACAATGACATTGCCTGTATCATGGAAAACGACGTGGCATATCAATGAGGAGAAATTTACCAGATGTTCCATCGAGATTCCTATCCCAAGGTATCAAATGATGATCGAGATTTGGGTGTCTACCACGCTCTAAAAACATCTCGACTTTATCAGATAGTTGCACATCTCGAAGTGTTCCCATGTGCAGAGGCTATTTCTTGGATCATCCATCGAAATGACATTGACAATAGGCTGATAAAAGATACTGAAGGGAAAGTTGTTGCATCGTTCTAGGCCTCAACTATACATGTATGCTATAAGCTTCCTACTGAAGAGATTCAACTCACAGATGAATGGATGTTGAAATGTCCTCTAGATTGCCGAGAAACAATCAAGAATTGGTGGGTTCCAAGTGAAATTTTTAGATCAAGATCCGGAGATTATCCCACAAAAATGCTCAGAGCCCCTTACAAATATGTTGTAGCCCTTATGTGCAGGCTTTATGGAGAAGCGAACACTTCAACATTCAAGGAATCTTGGGTTCCCTTGCTACACACTATCACAACTACTGATCATATATTTAACTGGGCGGCTATCCTCTTAGCCAACCTTGAAAAGTTAATATTAGTAGTAAAACATGCAGTGTCGAGGAAGCATCTACATTTCCACATGTCATCCTACCTGTTGGATATGGTCTTCCAAGGAAATGCTTACCCAAGAATGGGTTGGAGATGGAAAAAGAGTGACCTCCCTATTCATGTCTATTGTCAAGACTTGTGGGAGCATAAATATCGAGTGCACTATCAAATTATTTGCGACCACTTCTTAATTTCGTTGTTCCAATTTTTATTCTGCGCTCAAGCACCATGCATCTCAGAGAAAGAAATGGAAGCTATCATCGAAATCGGTGATTGGTTTGTACTTGAGAATGAGACTTATATCAGGATCTACGGATCAACCAAACCTCCACACGTACTTCCCAAATTTGTTCTTGACAAACTGGTGTTGCAGGAGGTAGCATACCACACCTTTGTACATGGGGTTGGGGCATCCCTTTACAAATATAAGAAACTGTCGTGGCCACCAATACCTTTCTATGTGGGATCCTACAGTTTCAAGAACTCAAAGGAGGCACATGCTGAGGCAAAGGCTTTGGCAACATTCTATTTCGGGGAAGAAATATTCCATAGATATAATCCCCGGAAGGTTGTCAGCCAACACTATAAACTCTGCAAGCATAAGTGGCCTTATGAATCTAAAACATGGAGAGATGAGGATATATACAAAAGGCACATAATTATGATGAGGTTATATTAAGAAGGGGAGGCAGCTCTATGACTAAAGAAAACTCAAAGTTCAAGCAAGAAAAGGAAGCTAAAGAAGCAGAAGCCAAGGAAAAATATGAAGAAGAAGCTGCAGCTAAAGAAGCAGAAGCCAAAGCAAAATATGAAGAAGAAGCTGCAGCTAAAGAAACAACATAAAAAGAAAGCTTGGAGAAGGATCAAGAAGCACTCTGGAAAAATAAATCTAAAGAAGAAGTTGTAGCTAAAGCAGTAGCAAAAAAAGAAAGGTTGGAGAAGGAGCTTGAAGCACTTCATCATAAGAAATCTAAAGAAAAAGTTGTAGCTAAAGCATCAACTGAAAAAAAAAAAAAGTTGGAGAAGGAGGCTGAAGCACTTCGGCATAAGGAAGCAACAGAAGAAGCAATTGTAATAGTAGAAGTGGAGAAAAAGAGGAAGGGAGAATAGGAACAAGAGCAAAGGATACTTCGAAAAGAAAAAGAAGCAAAGCTCAAACAAGAAAAAAAAGAAAGGAAAAAGAAAGAGGAGGAAAAGAAAGCACAAGAGGAAATCGATGACACTGATCCCGTGGATATCGACCTACCTGAGGCTTCTAGCATAACATTGACTGGAGGCCATTTCCATCTGGGAGAAATAGGGTTGGGGGGGGTTAACGTCCTTCAAAGCTAGTAGAGTGGCATACCTAGACTCTTTCATATTTGACCAGGCCCAGGGAAAGATTATACAATGAACTGTAAGAGCATTTCCCATTTCAGGTGTTCAACCAGTTACAGTAACCACAGAAAGAACAATAGTCACAAACACTAGCCAGGATCCTATAGCTATGGCCTCCGCTAGTGTAGCATTTACAAAGGTCACACAGAAAAATATCAGAGACTATATCAAAGAAATAGGATAATACAAGGCTCAAAACGCGACCCTAGAGGAAGAAAATAGATGTTATAAACAGGAAATGAATAGTGTCACAGAGCACAAAGCATGTGCTAATGAAGTACACAAAGAATTATGTGATATGGCAAAGCAAGTATATCCTTGTCTACAGGAATTCCAAGACATGGTTGCTCGATTTTTTTCATTATCTGATCAGGTTAAGAAGAAGAACATCGAGGTGACAAGAGTGTGCATCGCCATCGATAATCTAAATAGGTGGCCACAAGAACATCCAGATACACCCCCAGAATTCCCAAGGATGATCGAAGAGGAACATCGAATGAACTATACAACCATTGCAAGGGCCCAAAGCACTGGAATTAAGTTGGAGCAAGACATCGAATACTCCATTGGCACCTGCAAGAGGCTTTACTTGTTGGCAGATAAATTGATTGAAAAATGTATGCTGCCCAAAATCGGGGATTTGGGAAATCCAAGGCCAACAGAGTAAGTCTTTGCAGAATTAGAAGAGACCATGAATGTTAGGGAAATATCCATAAGCATAACTCAAAGAGTAACCCAATGAACTTTAAAAGAACATATTGTTGACCCGGCAAGAGAACATCATATGATAATTTTTTACTTGGCTACTTTGAAAACAGACATAAAGACTATAATTCAGAAAACAACTGATTATTCAATTAAATTAGAATTTTTTCCTTATAGGAGAATTGAAATGATCTCCTCTTATCATAAGATTTGGACTGCCTATCTACAAAATCAAGGCTAGGGAGGAGAATAAATTTCCAATTTTGTAATGTATTGTGCCAATGTATTATTAAGATGATTAATTATATACCCAAGAGCACCCAATAAAAAGGGCTCTTACTTTTTGTAATTTTGGAGAACTACGTACTAAAATTTTAATAAAAAGAAGACCTCGAGGCCATTTTTGTAGGGGAAGTGAGTTAGCGTTGTGTGATGTACTCATTGAACTGTTTCTAGTTTGTGTTTTTCCATTTTCACTACTGTAAAGTTATATTATCCATATGACAAAATATTCTTTTGTGAGTTTCCATGGCTTTACTTATACTTAGACATACTAATTCTACATGGGGTGTCATTCTGCATGAAAAAACATTCTTATTGTAGTAGTTGATTATTTTTCCATGTATTTACTAAGATAAATACATGATTATTTTTGTAGGTTTTTGTCTTACTGCAGAAGCTAGATAAAAATCACAACTTTGAATAAGATGGCCATATTACAGGTTTTTATTTTCTCTAAACAATTGATGTTTTGATTATTTATTTATTTACTAGATAGATAACATGGTCTTATTAATGATGTAGTGTATTACATGAACTAAATATATCATTGCGTAACTATTTCAGAAGGATTCAAATTATAGAGTTCCTAAGGAAAACAATGGGCACAACTACTTTTATTGTTTGGCTAGTAAATGCAATGGTTTACAACGTACCAAGTGTTCTACATTTAATCAACATAGAAAAGAAGTACATTCTTGGGGACCCATAACAATGCATGTTGGCATGCCACGTGGCTTTCGGTACAAGCTTAGATCTGAATCCAAATTGGAAATAAATCGTTACCGAAAAAATTACGACATTGAATATCGTTATAAGAAGAATAGAAAGGTTGTTGAGACCATTGCTATTCAAAAAGAGGTTCAAAACACGGTATGCTGTTTTTTTTAATGAAATTTTATTTTCAAATATTTTCATTAAATTATGCTTTACTGATGTATTCATTTTGTTTTCATGTTATAGGGGGTGAAGTGTGTTCAAGAGTTGAGTGCAAATGCTTTGGAACATGTGAGAAGACGCGTTTATGAATACGACGCTCAATCAAAGGAAAAAAAAATCTACATTAAAAAAAAATGTTCGCAAGAAAATCATTAAGGACAAAAATTGGAGTATGCTACGTAAAATGTTTAATGAGTCACCACCCGTAAGAGCTATTCAAATTTGTATTTTTTTTTATTGGATACGAATTCAATACTACATGGTATTTAATAAAATCATTTTTTTTTAGCATGTTTTTCTTGCAACAGAAAAATTTGTCTACCTCCTCCCAATGTAAAGAGGATGATACCTTATATATTGAAGAGTCACCCAGTGTACATTTTGTAATATATCACATGTTTTGTTACACAATTCTACAAAATACTAAATGAAAACCCCTTTTATTGACATATTTTTTGACAATGGATATATTTATTTGAATATATGCGGGGAAATATTGTATCTATTGGTGATCCATATTCATCAGATATGGAGGAAAGGGTGGATGAAGGTGTTAAAGATGGGGAAGGAATGAGTCAAAATCCTATTGTTGGGGAAAATGTTGAAACTCCTTTTAATTCACCAAAGTTTGATACTTCTGCTAACCAAATTTCAAACCCATTATATGACAAGATACCAGACGTTGTTGTTGAAGAAAATCAGATATTTGATAGTATTGACACCATTCATTGTTTTGAGAAAAGTTCAAAGGCTTTGTATGATAAGACACCAAACACCATCGCTAAAGAAATTGAGAAATTTCATACTGATGACACTATTCAGTGTTCCTATGGGCAATGCTTTAGGTCAATATTTGATATGACACCAGATAGTGTTCCCTTAGGCCCACCAATTTTTGATAGCACTCTCATGGGATTAGATGACCCATTTGATTTTTCAATGAATTTGTATCCATCTTCTTATAAATGTGGTGAATATCCAAGAAACATTGTCCGTGATGGGAAATAAACAACTTTGTTTATTGAAGACGATCACAGTGATGGAGAGGACATAACTATGGTAAGTCATGGAGAGGTCAAAAATGTGGTAAATGAGGGTGATATTAGAGAATCCTCTATGCTAGAAAAAATAAATTTGCACACAAATACACGCAGCAGGGGTCACAAAAAGACCTTTCTCACCCCAGATGAAGCAAAGGGTGGGAAATCCAATTATTGTCACCCGTCATTCTATTCACAATTTATTTCCCAAACAAAGAGGACACACACATGCACTATAAAGAAAAATAGGTGTGAAATCTTCTTGTCGATACTTTATAATATCTATCAAGTTTTTCACATTTAAATATATTGTTTTCTGTTGATGGATTATAATATCTATATTATGTTTAAAATGAAGTTATTTTTTTTGTATTCAATTATGTTTTATGTTTCTTTAACAAGTAACACTTGCAACAACCACACTCATATCCTCATCTCTTCTTTTAGGGGATACCTACGGAGAATGTTTATGGAGGATGTTCCATCCTTCAGATTTGGAGTACTTGCTTGGATTTTTCTGGGAGTCGCTAACATCGATAGTCTTCTCCATCATGATGGGTTTACAGAGTATACAAAACAATACCCTAATAACTTCAGATATGATACTACATTGAGTAGAGAGCATAAGAACAAAAGAGGGGAAAAGATGCATATACAAGACAAGGTTCAGTACAGTGATGAAATTTTTGAGCTTTTGGATAAGGAAACTCATATCTACTTCTGTGTATTGAAGGGCATGATGCCTGGAATTCAATATACCTTAAAAAGAGTTGCAGAAGAAAGACGATAATGTTGGGATGAGATATTTTCACTACTTAAGAAGAATAAGCAGTGGCATGTATAAGTTTATTAGTCATTTTGTAGAGCTTAACTTCATCCTCCTAGGGAAATCTCCATTAATCCTTGACCAAATTGATAGTTATTGTTTTGTGTCTTTTTTAGAATATCAATCTAATATTCTATATGCATGGCTCAACTATATTTATTTCGCATTACTATGTGGAACTTGTGAAAATGATTTGTATATATTAAAGTTTTGGCCATATAATTGCAGAGGGCACATTTTTTGCATTCCTTGCTAATGTTCTATATGCATGGCTCGACTATATTTGCTTTGGCATCATTATGTGGAACTTGTGAAAAATATTTGTTGATATTAAAGTTTTGGCCTTATAATTGCAAAGGACACATTTTTTGCATTCCTTGCTAATGGCCTTAAGGTGTTTTTTGCATTACTTGCTAATGTTCAAACCATTGCACCCAACTAACCAAAACAATGATTTTGGGTCCACTACAAAAATTTGGAATTCTTATAGGCCCAATCTCACCATTTCTCACCATGTTTATTACCTCTTAATACGACATGGATTTCAAACTTGACATGCTTTAAAAAACTAAGAGAAGAATCAAGAAATTGTTTCTTCAAGTATCAAGTATGATTTCATAGGGTGCCTTTGAAGATCTCCTATGTCAAAATTGCTTCAATCCTAACTGTAGCAAGCCTTTTCTCCTGCTAGAAAATTGCATTGCATAATAGAAGTCAATTGTGTAGCGCATGCATAATTAGCACTGTTTGTGCACGACATTATTGTATCTTCCAGGTGCTCTGCATCGAAATGCTCTACCACATATTCACTAGATACCCTGTTTCCTAGCTCAGATTCTTGATAAAAAATCTCATATGTTGCTAGGTGCTTTGCCACATTTTCTTGAGATAGCATACATTATCACTCCACCTTGATCAAAGAATCACATCCAAAAATAGAGAAAACTTCTTAGGCACTCCCATAGTTTGTCACTATTGGATTGTTCTTTTGAGTCCCACTGACCTCATTTTTTGGTCAATCGTGAACATTAATATAATTTTCTTATCCATCTTATTTAGGTCTGAAATAAAAAATGCATCTCATATATTATTCAGGTCATTTGTACTTCATTATAGGGGAAAAATAGTATTAAACTACGGGACATGAGAAACACTCATCTTTAATGCTAAAACTTTATACTGCAATGATGAGTAAAAGGTATAAAAACTGCATGTTCACATAAAAATAAATACAAGATTGTTGGAGCCGGAAGTCACTCCTGGATTGCTAGCAGGAGTAGAGCCCGACGCCCATCAGTTTTAATGTCACGATTTGTTTAAAGGGTGATCAACTGGAGAAAAACTCGGAACAGCATCGTGTCAACTCAGAAACCAGGCCAGGCATGCATTAACGAGTGAGGTCTTGATAAACTCCAAACAATGAGTCGTAGTAAAGGGTGAGCAGGTGGAAGACTTATGCAAGAAGGGTGCAAAGATCTATAATAAACATCAGGTTCATCACAGACTGGAGAGGAATGTATTCAAACACAAAACCCTTTTACATTCAAACACAGAAAACCGGAGAGTACATAAATGCCACGACAAATCCTTTATCATAACACAAATGCAGCAATCCACGTGAATCATTCGACTGTGAACACTCCGGCATGAGATGAAACAGAGATGTAAAAAAGAGAATTGTTTGTCATAAACCAAGAAGTCTCAAACACAGAGGCATAACCAGGAAACCAGAGTATTTGCTGAAACTTTACAGTCGGGAGCTTAGCTCTACCATCGATGGATACAAAAATGGAAAAAATGCCTACATATACTCAAAACAACAACAGCAACAAGATCGAGACGTAGCATTGAAATCTTTGCGTCTGCATGGATTCTGACAACACGGAGCTGCAATCTTTGAATGGTCGTGCAACTTATGGCAGACGCGATCAGTCTTCTGACAGTTTATTTGGCGAATCGACGTGCCTTTAATTAATTGCAGGACGTCCCCATAATGGCGGAGACAATGTCTAACCACCACCAACCGCTTCAATAACTGCTTCTTGGGATTGGGAACGGCCCAGCCAACTCAGCACTTCGGGATATGGACGACTTCTCGCGTTGCCACCTGGAATAACTGAATAGCTTGAGGGATGGGCATGGAGGTCAGTACGGAGGGTGAGGCGCATGACATGAATGGAGGCGTCGGGTTATAAGGGCACATGGGAGAAGTGACGAGATGAGAGGAAGATGACGGAGGACATCAGATGGAGAAAAAGGGGGAAGAAGACGGGAGGATTCGCCTTCAGGTGAGAGGATGACGTGGAAAGGAACGGGACACGAGGCAAGTAGCGAGTGGATGGTGGGAAGAAGGGAGAACCACGTGGATCAAAAGGATGAGGTGGAAGAGTGACACGCGGCAGCGGGAGAAAGGTGGAAAGGGGGATTGCACGAGGGAAAACGGGCCCACTCCTGGCTAAATACAGGATAGCTGAGAAGGGCAGGGCTGCACGAGCGTTGTTGATCTGGGTGCCTCGATCGTGGCCG